>LOJH01007557.1:5061-30841 GCA_001685095.1 Ellobius talpinus
TTCTCTGTAGGCACACACAGGTGCACAAGTATTCTTCTCTGTAGGCACACACAGGTGCACAAGTATTCTCTGTAGGCACACACAGGTGCACAAGTGTTCTCTGTAGGCATACACAGGTGCACAAATATTCTCTGTAGGCACACACAGGTGCACAAGTGTTCTCTGTAGGCACACACAGGTGCACAAGTATTCTTCTCTGTAGGCACACACCGGTGCACAAGTATTCTCTGTAGGCACACACAGGTGCACAAATATTCTTCTCCGTAGGCACTCACAGGTGCACAAGTATTGCCAGTAGATAGGAATATGCTAATACATCTTAAGGTTCAATTTCAGAGCATCCCACAAGAATTTAAGAGTCTCTTTTCTTCCCTATTTCTCTTCTTCCCTTTTCCTCCTGTGTTTGATTCCAGAATAGCTTAGATTTTTGGGGAAGCTCTGAAGTGTCCTCTGACCTCACATGGCACATCACCAATACTCGGAGTTCATGTAACTTTTCAGGGGGCATTGAAATAGTCATGTTGCTTGAAAGTTCTTGTAATGCATCCCCCGACCCCTTGCTAGTGGTTGTTATTTATTTATTTATTTTTATTTTTGACTCTTTTTCTTTTAGACAGTATCTCATTTTGTAGCCCAGGCTGTTCTGGAACTTAATATGAAGCCAAGATTGGCCTTGAACTTGTGACAACCCTCTTACCTCAGCCAAGATTATAGCAGGAGCCATCATGCCTGGCTATATATCTGTAACTGTAAGTACTGTAGCCTGATGTTTTGTTCTTGACTGTTTTTTGGAGGTTCTGGGAAAGGCATGCATGCTGTGAGCACTGTGAAGTTCTAAGCAGCTCCAGTGAT
Source organism: Ellobius talpinus (assembly GCA_001685095.1). Taxonomy (NCBI): domain Eukaryota; kingdom Metazoa; phylum Chordata; class Mammalia; order Rodentia; family Cricetidae; genus Ellobius; species Ellobius talpinus. The sequence continues at coordinate 5,914 of LOJH01007557.1, forward strand.
GTCACTGAGGGTTGAGCTGAGTCTATTTGATTTGTTAGATTTCCTTATTCTACTCACTCAGCATTTCCCTGGCAGTTAATTACGCAGTGGCTTCGGGCACATTCCATAAGACGCTGAAGACAGCTTCGCTGAAGGCTGACACACTTTCCTCCTTGGTTACACAGCTAATGGCCACTCAGGGATAATTAGTGAGAAGAAACTCCAATGGCCCAATTACTGTCTTCTCAAGGTTTTCTCTCTTAATTCTACTTTGCTCAAATCTTGAGAGAGTGCCATCATTGTAGGTTATGTGTGTGTGCTATTTAAAACTGGGTTTTCTTAGTTCAGTCAGACAAAAGGTAGAAGCCCTATATTTAGCATGTGAGGAGACCCTGTGAGGAAAGGCTGCTGTGAGGCCTCTGAGAGGCCCAGAGCAGCAGCACTTAGGGAAGTAGTGGCTGGTATCTTACAGGCCACGCTAAGCCTGGCTTTTGGTTCCTTGGGTATGACTCATACCAGCTGCCCAATCTGTGTACTGAAAAGGCTTGAGGTTTTAATCTCTGAGCTGCTAGAGTGTCCATGGATTTATATGATATGAGATTAGCAATGATATGTGCCGTTGTTCTGTCAGGAATCTTGACCTGGGGTATTGTAGCTTACCAATGTAATGAAAATGCATGTGCACATGCCTTGGTAGTGAAACAGTGTGAGCATGCTCACCACAGTGTCTGGTAGGTAGAGAAAATCTCTAAGCCCTGTAAATGTCTGAGTCATCTGTTGTCTGCCTTTTTGGAAAGTCTGTTCAACAACGAGCACAGTGATTCCATTCTTTTTCAGAAGGTCCAAGTCAGAATTAGGTGCTTCTCACTGGAACTGGGCAAGAAAATCTCTGTTTCTGATTTTTTCCAAACTGGGAAAAAATGACTGTGTTAAAAGAAATTCCTTTGGGACATCACCTTCTGGAGGTGGGGTGGCTGCTGTAAGGTGTGCCATTTCTGTGAATGTGCTCTCTAGAGAGGTCCCAGGGAGTGCTTGGGGATCTTTGCTCTCCCTGCTGTCTCCCTGCATCTCCCTTTGCAGAGCCCATCACTGTCTCATCAACCCATTTGCTTCAGCATTTGTGCTGTGCTCGCTCTCCTAAGGTCCCTGCAGAGGTTAGTAGAGGCTACCCAAAGTTTCAGATGATGAAGTGGAGCCAGGTCTTGGTGGAGGAGGTCACTTCAATGTGATCTGCTTTACCGACTCAGTGAAATGCTGGCGTCAGGAAAGAATGTTGCTGAGAGACGAGTTCCTTGTTACAGCTTGGCAAATCTTCCTCTGATTGTCCTCAGAGAAGTAGACGCCCTTCAGGAATACAGTCACCACATGATAGTCAAGTAGTTTGTATGGTTCCAGACTGACACAGAAGCTTCAGAGTTCATCAGGAAACTGTGACTCTGTGGGCTGTTGCTGATGAGGGTAAAGGAAATCATCCCACGGAATATCGTTGTTTAAGTACAAGCCTGCTGCTGAGCGCCTGCTCACAGAAGCCGTGGAACTAGAAGCCAGGACATAATGCTGTCAGACTTCTTCTCACTTTGGTGTGTGTGTGTGTGTATTAAAGTTTTCAATGTACTTTCATGAAGAGAAAATCCAAATAGTTTTGTTTTGTTTTGTTTTGTTTTGAGACAGGTTTTCTCTGTGTTTCCCTGGCTGTCCTGGAACTCTCTTTGTCGACCAGGCTGGCCTTGATCTCACGAAATCCTCTTGCCTCTGCCTCCTGAATGCTGGAGCAAAAGCCGTGCACCAGCTCCGCCCAGATCCAAGTAGATGTTAATATAGCGTTCTTTTCCTAGACTGGGAGATGTTGAAGAGCTTCATTTTATTGTTGTCTCTTTAAAGGGAGTTTGTAAGTTCCCCTTCAAGGACTCTTCCAGGAACTCAGTGCCTTTTGTACACACACACCCTCATGTTTTCTTTTTATTCAATGAAGGTTGAAAAATGTGGAATGTATGGAATTTGCTATTTTTAAATTTATAAAATTAATCTTGCCTTTTAATAAGTTGCATCATTGTATGGATTTTGCTCAGTTAGAGAAGTCGGAGAAGAAAACAGCATCACTTTCTCAGGTGCCCAACCTTCTCATGCCCTATTGGGGAATTGTGAGGATCTCAAGGGGCAATACACATTCAAGAACCTGTAAAGAAATATATTCTTTATATAAAACAGTTTCAAACCATACTTACTGATAGATTTTCTGTACCCCAATAGTAGGTTTCTCTGCCTCCACAGTATGCCAGATGAAGCCAAATTTTAAAGTAAAAGACCAGGTTTATTTTGGCAAAGCACTTCCAGATGACCCTCCAGCCCCCAGAGAGTGAGAGAGTGTGGAGGTGGGGGGAGAGGGGACAAGAGAAAAATCACATGGCCTGTCTAAAGGAGGGGACTTAAATACTTTGTAGGCATGGAGCAATGATGCGTACTCCATAAGCTGGGTTTGTGTCCAATTATAATTCTTTGGGTGGGGACTTGGGGGAGCTGGCAGCCTCAGGGAAGGAGCCTTCCTTGACTGCCAGGAATGCAGAACTGGACTTTTGGGGGGTCATTCTGAGGTGGGGGGTTTGGAGAGGGAGGAATGGGGCAGAGCTGGTGATTCCAGCCGAACAAACACTTTCCTTTTGGTGGCTATATGGTGTATTATAAATAAATCTGTATTTAATTTTTAATTACCAAATATTATTTGAGGATAGAATTATGTTGAAAATATCTTTGGTTTCCATTTAGTAATGTGATAAATATTTCCCTTTAATTCCATGTTATCAATTTTAATAAAAACTGCAGTTGCTTTCCTAGGTGCCTCCAGGGTGAAATCTTTGCTCCTCTCACTTTGAACCTTTTGGTTCCATTTGGTTATTATGTGTGTGCATGGGTGTGCTGTCTCACACCTGTCAGAGGGCAGCTCTCTCCAACAACCAAGCAGATCCCACGGAGTGAACTCAGATGCTAAGGCTTGGAGGCAAAGCGCCTTTCCCTGCTGAGAAAGTGCCTTTCTCTCTAACCCCTCTACTTTTCCCCTAACATTTTCTTCATTTATCTTGAGGCATTTCATTTATTTGGTATTGTCTTACTATTATTTTTCTGTCATCTAAGTATTATGATCATTAAACTAAGACCATTGCTAACCATGGCATGTGCCCCAAGACCTTCTCCTTTGACACACCCCCATCTTTTCCTGTGTGATCCCAGGTTCATCTGACAGTGTTCATATTAGGCCGGCCAACATTAAGTTCATGAATTAGATTCTGAGCCCTTATCAAACATTTTACTAGAATATAGTTTTGAGTCATTAGTTATGTCTTAATAAAATAAATTATGCAATTAAAATATTAAGAGTAAATTGATCAGTTTTATCTAAACACATTTTTAAGGTCTTTTAAAGTTATAAACACTGTTTATTACCAACTATTCCATTTATTTTATTTTATTAAGACAGGTCTTGTTATGTAGCTCTGGCTGGCATGGAACTTGCCAGATAGACCAGACTGACCTCTAACTCAGAGAGATTCCCTGCCTTAGTCTCCCAATTGCTTGGATTTAAAGGCATGTGCCACCCACCACACTTGGCTTTTCCATTTATTTTAAAGGAAGGCATTTCTTTTTTTTCTCTCCTTTTTATTGTTCAAAAACGTCATACATACACATAACATACTTTGATTAACCCACCATTCCCTCATCTATAGTCCCTCCCCTTTCCTCCCCACTCTTTTTTTGTTCCCAATACAATTTGGTCTGCTTTTCAAACCCACTAAGCACATGAAGTTTGCCTTTGTATATACATGGCACAGAGCATCTCCTAGAGCATGGGCAGCTGCGTAGCCTTTGAACTCTGAAGAAAACCAACTGCTCTGCACTGCAGCAGTCTTCCTTTCCTGCTGCCCCTCAATGAAGGCTTGGACTTCTTGGTCCCACCTCCTCCTTCCATTCTGGCATTTTGTCTGGCTTGCTCTTGTGCGGGTCTTTCACACTGTGAGCTCATATGTGCAACTGTATGTCTGGAAAGCAGCATTTTGTTGTAGGCATCCACTGCATCTGGCCTTTTCAATCGTTCTGTCTTCTCTTCCTTTGATGATTCCTGAGGCTTGGGAGGAGGGGGGTGTGATACTGATGTCCAATTGAGAGCTAATCACTCTGCAGTCCTGTGTTCCCTGTATATTGATGAATTGTGGGACTTGGTAGTAATTGCTATCAACTGTACAAAGAAACTTTTGTAATGATGGTTGAGAGATGCACTGTGTTAATCATAGATGACTAAGAGTCCTTTTAATGCTATGCCCATTTAGCAGAATAGTAAAGCCCTCTCTGAGGGCTTATGATCTCTCTAGCCAAGGGTTCTTGACACTAATAAGTGTCAGACAAGGGAAACAAGGATTCTGTCTTGTGGAAAGGGCCTTAAATCCAATCAGAAAGTGGTTGGTTGCTCTGTAACATTCGTGCCACTATTGTACTAGTAAGCAACCTCGCCAGGCCAGTTGCTATTGAAGTTAACAGTACTCATAGTTGATGACACCTTTTTCTCCTGGTGGTACACATAGCCCCTTTCAGCTGTATAAAAGCTAGCTGGTAGGGACAAAGTTTCCAAGGTTGGTACCAGCTTGATTTCTCCAAGTTTTATGACTGATATATGTGATGTCTTTGGCAGTAGGGTTTATCACCAGGTTCTGAAGGATAGCTAAGAGCAATGGCAGTATCCTGCAATTTTAGGAGGTCTATGGGACCCCACTGACCAACAACTCCAAGAGAGGTAAACCATTCCTGGTATTGGACTTTTTCTTTGATAGCCTATGGTACCTAGGAGGGTCACTGTTTCCCGCCTATGGGGTATATATTTAGGAAGCTTCTATAGTAACAGGTTTCATGATTTTTAGAAAGGTCTTTAGTGTTAGTCATTGCTCTCCATACTACCTCCTCTATCCTGCTCTCCCATTCCCACCCACCCACTCCTTCTTACTCCATTATGTCCCATTTCCCTTTTATACCACCTACATTCTGTTCCCCCTCCCCCACCCATGGCCTCTAACTATTCTCGCATGTGTATATTGGCTCTTGAAGTTTTGCTATAGGTGTCTAAATTAGAGTACCTGTAGGGGTAAGGAAGATTTTTTTGATGTTTCTATTCCAAATAGGAAAGTGAGCTATTTAGACCAAATTTACTGCACAGTTGTCAGAATTCTGCAGCATTTTTGGTGTTTAGAGCACTGCATATTCACCTTTCTTCCCTTGGCACCTGGTTTCTGCTTCCTCTCTGCCCTCACTCATTAGTTTCAATGTTTGGATGAGCATCATTGGTTCTTGGGCTGCATGCTTCTGTTCCTCCTGATGGCCTGTGTTGCCCTTTGTCCCCAAGGCACGCCCCTCTGCAGAGGTTGCCTGTCTCCCCCTAGAATGCTTTTCCTACTGCAGGCCACTCTGCTGTGATTCTCCGTCCTCAGCGCTGACAGAACCATCTCCTGGCTTAGAGAATAATTCATTCATCTTCCTACACTCTCCACCTTATATTATTGTCTTTGAGGGGTGGAGTTAGCTCCCAGATGTTTCCAATATTCCTTCCTGTGTCCATTCCCTGGTTATAGTCTGACAACTGTGGATTTACTGCTGCTCTCCAGAGAGCAGAGCTGCATCTGAGCAGGGTGTTTGTTTCCAAAAGGTCATTTCCTGCCATGAATTCCAACCAGCGTGAGCAAGTCTGAGGATGCTCTTGCTCTCCTGTGTCCTCATTTTACTTGAGAGGAAATTAGGCTTCTTTTAGATATTCTGAAAGCACATAGCATCAGGTGATGATGAGACATATTGATGATTGACTGTAACAGGTGAAAATATGAAGAGTGTTTAAGCTCAGTTGAGTTTTGACATGTGTCTAGGTTTAAGTGAATTAAAGAGGGATGTTTTTGAATTTGAATTAGTCAGTAGTTCCTTCTGCTCCCCATTGCTTATAACACCCGCCAAGAGCATAAAGATAGCCCAAGTCTCTGTCTCTCAGTGGATTCTCATTTGTCTGCCATTATATTGTGCTTCTGTGCAGTCCAAAGCAAGACATTCTTTCTTCTGCCGTCTTTTAATGGCATGGACCACAGCTTACAGCAGTGGTGGGGGGCAGTTAGCTTCTCACTTTTTCTCTGAATTCTTCATTTAAATCTTTTGAAAATACAGATTTGCTATTTTATCATTTTAAGTAACCTTGAGATGGGTTTTTTGAAATGAAATATATTCTTCCTGCATTATAATTTTAAAGTAAGTTTTCTTTAACAATATTTATTTTTCTTATTTAATCCCTGTGGCTACTACCTTCCATGCTGCTTGTGGTATCTGTTAAGTGGGTTCACTGAAGAATTCAGCTTCATAAAGATGAAACCCGGTGCATATTGTTCCGCCATAATTCTGAGGTGACCAGAAACACTCTGGTTTTAAGGCCTGAGCAAATGGGGAAGGTTGTTCCCAAGCCCCACTAGAACTGCTCTTTGGCCGTACAGAACCAAGCCTTTCAGCATGCTGTCACTTTAAAAAGCTCACGGGCAGTGGTTTATGCCAAGTGTTTAAAATGGGGGGTAGTCTGCTCCCTGCTGTTTTACAGTCTTGTCAGTTTGCAGCTCACTTGCATTGCCAGCCCCAATGCAGATAGGAAAATTATAGAGAAACACAGTACATGCTAAAACTGTGAAATGAACAGAACAATAATGGAGGAACAGACTTTGAAAAATGAGCTGGCTCTACAGCTTGAATTTGGAAGAAGGAAAGGGAGCATAGTCTATGTATCCTGATAGACTGGCAAATATCTGGTATACCTGTGGTGGGGAGAGAACACAATGTGTCTCATTGGACGTCATAAGGAGGCAGGGCTGGGAATCTAGGCCCAGCCCTTCTGTTGAAGGGTTGTGCACCAAGCTAAGGAGTTGTGGGTTGTTGGAGCCAGAAAACATTCAACATTTTTCAAACTTCTCAGAAAACCATGATGCCCTCATCCCCAATGGTAGAGGATGATCTGGGGAAGAGCAGCCTGGGAGGGCAGGAGGCCTTCTGTGCCACCAGAGGCCATCATTAACAGTGTTAACTATGGCTGCACTAAGACTTTGGTTCCAGTTTGCACAATTTCTGTTTGTCTTCGTCGAGAAAGTCTTGAGACATCCTAAAGTCTGTTGTGATTTAATGTTGAGAACTTGTGTAGTCCCAACTCCCTCTCAGAGTAGAGTGGCGGTGAGTTGGTAACTTGCCATCCTGCCTGAGAACATTCCTGAATACTTTCTGCTCCCAGCTTCCATAATGCCCATTAGGTTACTTTGACTTTGAATGACAATGCTTTAAAATACTTGATTATTTTGAAATAATGCTTATATAAGGTCTTCATTTTAGGGAGCTTATGCCCAGAGCTTTGGGAGGTCAGGGTCCTGAAGAAATCTGCCTGTTATACAATGCTATTAGCTGGGTTTTAAACTGGCAGTAAAAATAATTGGTTTTGATTATTTGTTTGCTTTTTTTATGACTCAGGAAGTACATTTGTATAGCTTGTATGTAGTGATTTGAGATTGTGACTTGTGGTGGTGGTGGTGGGTATGTGTTTCTGAGGCAGTGTCTTGCTACATAGCACGAGTTGATCTTGAGCCTGCCATTCCTTCTGCTTCATTGCTTAGCATTACAATCTCTACACACCTGCTAGAATTGGTGGTTTATTTTTTATTCTGCTATTTTTCATGTCTTTGCTGTGATGGCGATCACTAATTGTGCAAGCCATCAGACTTCACTATAGCTGTTGCTGTGATCCAGACCTTTCTTCCAGTTATCATTTAATCCCAATTTAATTTCCTTTTTGGGAAGCCTGTGGTCCTCATATACTTGTTATAGGAGTATTGTTTTATAATGCACTTTTTCAGGAGGGAAACATCTTACAAACCTCTTCTTGAGTTTCTTGGGTTCTGAAAGATGTATTTCTCCCAGCTCTTCAATGATAGAAGCACTGGTAGAGGGTGATTCTGAGAGTGCCCTTGTCTTTAGTTTGTAACTGCATAATTTAACAATCATTATTGTTCTTCTCCTGATTATCAGTTTTTTTCACAGCAGGCAAAGTTGGAGTAAAATCCCCACCTTAAGACAGACACTGTGTTACATTGCAAGGCAGACAAGAAGCAAGGATAAGATTCATAAATTGCAGCTGGAAGTTAGAATGGATTTCTTTATGCTGCAGTAGCTCCAAGGATTCAGCTCAGAGTTTAATGAGCATTGGAATCTGAGCTGAAGAATCCTCTGTCCCTGAATACTTGGTGACTCCTAGAAAGCACATGACTGGCTCCACGTGGGAATGGCTCTCTTTGTTCAGCATTATCTTTCAGAGTTTGAAATGATACTAAGGGATTTGTCTAGCTCAGCAACCCTGCAGGTTATTCTCCAGCATGTTCACAGCCTGTAGATGAGCCCTGGCTTCACATCAAATCTTTATAAAACAAAAACTTGGGACTTTGCCCTTAAAGAGTCTGCTGATTTTGTGCATTATGAGAAATGTGGAATTCCAGGCAGAACAGACTTCATCAGTGCCCATTTGGCATGGACAAAGCCCTGAATTTGACCCACAACCACCCCTCAACTTAAAGATACCGTGTCCAGTATCCCTGAGAAACTAGAACAATTCCTTGAGAAGCAGACTGAAATATTGTGTTTTCTGCATGGTGATGTGTTTGTTAGTTAAGTCTCTTCAAAACTATGCACTAAAATGGGAAAATGAAAATGAAGGGAATTTCTAATACTCCTTCCCATAATGTAACCAAAGTGAGAGAGCACTAAGAATCTCAGTCAAGTTATTGAGAAGTCCCAAAGATGTTTCCTGTAATTAACAGTGAGCCAGACCTCTGCTGCTCATTGTAACAGCTAGATAATACAGTGTGACTGTAAGTTCTCCACAAAGCTTATGTGTCCTCGAGGATGCTGCCTGGGTGGTGGTTAGTTCAGCTCCTTGGTATTAAACATGGCTTTACCACCCACAGGGTGGTCTTCTGTTCACTCAGTGACAATAGAAAAGGTTTGTTCATATGAAAACTAGGAAAAGTAGTGAAGAATTTGTCACCAGGGTGCTTCAGTCCTACATGCATTATGTGTGAGTCACAGTACATACAGCACTGCCGATGCCTAAAGACACTGCTGCCTGTGCCTTGTTACAGCCGTAATGTGTATTTGCTGTAAAATGACTACCGCTCTAAAAAATGTAATCAGACAGTGAAGCCGTTAAATGGGTTATTAAGCTATGTCTGTCTCAGTCTTACACTGAATCAAAAGACTATCTTATCCAAACACCAAAACCTGATGTAGAGCGCTGCTGTTGTGTCTGTCTGTGGATATCATATTCCCTGATAGGGAGCCTAAGGAGTTTGGCATGCTGGGAAAAGACTTGTTTATAGAATGCTATTAGAGAAATGCCAGATAAGAAAGACTTGGAAATTAATATTGCTGCCTATGTGGGCTTTCCTCCCTCTTACTTTCTTTAGAATTGTCTTTGTCTTGGGTCTAGGAAAGTTCTAGGCAGATGTGGAGTGAAATCTTCTTCTTTGCTTCCTAATTAGGCCAGAAAATAAGATAAAATATAATTATATTTATATATTATATTAAATATATAATAATATATATTTAAAAATAAAGTAAAATAAATATATTGCCCCTTCTTCACAGGCAGTTGAAAAATTCTTTTCTAAGAAATGCCAGGAAGGGCATGCCCATCTGGTCGCTAGGAGTCAAGTACATCACCATCTTGTTCTGTCATGGCTTACTATTTCTACAGAATCCTCTGAGGTTCAAAGCACAACTTCCTGGAAGTTTGTTAATAGTCCTTTCAAAATTTTAAGCAGTTACAAGCCCGTTTTTTAACAGGCAGTGATGCACAGAAAGGAGCTTCATCTAGCCCTGGCTTTTGTGTTAGGAGGGGTTATTGGACAGTGTAAACTCACCAAACTTGTCTGATATTGTCATAAGATGTTTAAGACATTGAAATTCAGAGACTCATGTCTGAGATAAAGTATCTCTTCTCATAATTAGGTGTTACTAGGACCAGGCTTCAGACTTTCAAAGTACCAGATGCTATGAAAGTTTATGATTGTCTTTCTGGGTGTCTTTAAGATTGTTTTGCTAGATCCCAGTGGGAAATGCATCTCCAAGCCCACAAGGCTGCTTCTCTGCTACACAGCAGGGCCAGGCTCTTCCCCATCTGTCTCAAACATAGATTTCAGCCTGAAATTGAGGAGAATGTGTGCCGTGCTAAGTCATTAACAACTGTTTCAAAACAGTCTGATTTCTAACAGTTGGTGCATGTGGAGATACCTAATTAAAATAATTCCAGTCTCGTTAATAAGATAAGTGTGTTTTCTAGTTGCCCTGGGATTATCACTATCAGATACAAAGGGTTTGAGGCTTAGCTGAGCAAATGAAGCTTATATTTTAGTCCCTTTATTAACTTTATTATGATTTAAAGAGTTAAAGCCCCCTTTCTCCTTACATTTTCATTTCAGTAAACAGCAATGAGGGTTGGGAAGATGGTACCCACAGCAGTGCTAACAGCAGGCTTTGCCCCTCTCAACCCCAGGAGACTGGGCTCCCGTAGCAGTTACAGATATGAAACATGGGTATGCGGTGGATTTTAGCCTCTGGTCATCACTGTCGCTGTCTTTTCCATAAGACTTTCAGTTGAAGATCTCTGCCTCCTTGGAGCTCAGAGTACATTGTCTATGCCCATGTGGTCTGGTTTCCTCCACACTTTCTGCAGGCATACAGAAACGTGTGTGTGCCGCTGCCGGGTCCACTGACTCCAACATTGCTGTTTTTCCATGATGTCTGTCCAGGGAATAGCAAAAGGGAAAGAACTGAAATAGTCCCATGTACTTGAATCTCTTTGATGTAATCATTTCAGAGTCTCAAGAAAGGATTCGTGGAGGCCAGAGAGATGGGTCAGCAGCTAACAGTGCTTCCCACCAAGGCTGATTACTTGAGGTCCATTCATGGAACTGAATCCTTGAAGGAGAGCAGTGCCTCCTGAAAGCTGTCCTCTGACCTTCGTGTGTTCACTGAAGCACCAGTGTACCACCCTTCCCAGTGAATGAAAAATGAAAGAAGGGACCCAGAATTTTCTTTCAGGCATAGCTTATTCTAAACTCTGAAGAACATGAAGTTAAAATCATTTTGAAAAAGGCCCTCATGCTGAACTGCATATGGGAATTGACAGTTTCATAACATGAACGCCAAGTGAATCAAGCCTTCTTCAGGGGGCTTTAAACAAAGGCAGAATCTGTTATTAGCTTCTCAGAGCTGAGAGCTATTTACTAAGTCTTGAGAACACACTGTTAAATGCTAAGCTGCCACACAAACAGAAAACCATACATTTCCATAGATACTGGGAAACAAAATTTTCATCAAGTTCCACTTCCATCAGATGTCGGTAACTCCCAATTCTGGGGGACCAAATTTTCCCGCCACTGCTATTGTTCACCTTCTGTATCCTTCATGGTTATTAAGCATGCCATTTCCCCAAGGTTAATGTCTCTTAAAGTGCTACTGTGCCCTGCCCTCACCCCATGTCAGTAACAACAGAGTTATTGTCTTGGATAAGATGTCACATAGATGAACTGGGGGTGGGGAGGGGAGGAGGAGGAGGGAGATGACTGTAAGGGTGACTGGAGGGAGGGGAGAAGCTGGAGGCAGATGTTGTGAGGCAGATATGAGGGAGCAGGTGCCAGGGAAGGCGATGTGTGTGCAGGAGAGCTGAAGTCCACATTTGGCCCCTCTCCCTTTTCCTTTTGGTGTGTTGCATATGAACAAGAAATAACCTATGTAATTCTCTAACTTTTTTAAAAAAAGATTTATTTATTATGTACACAATGTTTTGTCTGTCTGTATGCTTGCTGGCCAGAAGAGGGCACCAAACCTCATTACAGATGGCTGTGAGCCACCACGTGGTTGCTGGGAATTGAACTCAGGACCTCTGAAAGAGCAGTCAGTGCTCTTAACCTCTGAGCCATCTCTCCAGCCCCATTCTCTAACTTCTTAAGATCTAAGGAACTTTCTTATTGGTAATTGAGTTTTTGTTGCTCCTGGACCTTGTCATTTGACAAGAAGAGGCACCGCAACCCGGGCTGCGAGCTGCAGTCACATGAGAGCGGGGGCTTGTTACCCACACATCTGGGACATATATTTCTTAACAGAAAAATTTGCAATTTATTGTCCCTGTTGCCTTTTCAGCTTAACTAACCTCCTCTGACCCAGTGAATGTCTCCAGAGCTTGTGTTTAGGAGGAAATTAGAGCTATGACAGCTTTGGAACACAAAAAGCTGTTTACCTCTGATGACAAGAGGCCCATGAAAGCTGCCTACTATATTCTCTCGTGACCTTCCCCACCTGTGAGCAGACTTTAAGTTGGGGCTTTTCAGGCAGGGTACCCTGTACTGCCAAGATACAGCTTTAACCCACCGCCAGCTGTGTTGGGGGCCAAGGATCCTGCTTTAATTCTCTTGAATCATTCATGTGTAGGTAAGGCACCACTGGCTTCACGGACACATCTGACCCAGGTGGCATCTGTTTTAGGGTCTATTTAACTTATTATTATTACTACTAACATAATCTATGTGTATGTGTGTGGGGTGTATGTGTGTGTACTATGTGCATGCAAGAGCCTGAAGACATATTCTATGTGTGTATGTATGGGATGTGTGTACTATGAGCCGAAGACATGTATTCTATGTGTGGGGTGTATGTATGTATGCTATGTGCATGCATGAGCCTGAAGACATAGTCTATGTGTGTATGTATGGGCTGTATGTATGTATGCTATGTGCATGCATGAGCCTAGAGACATAGTCTATGTGTGTATGTATGGGCTGTATATATGCTATGTGCATGCTTGAGCCTGAAGATATGGGATTTTGGATCCTCTGGACTAGAGTAGCAGGCAGCTGTGGACTGCTTGCAAGTGCTGGAAACTGAATCCTGGTCCCTAGTGATACCATTACGTACTCTCCCCCATTGAGCCATCTCTCCAGGCCCTTTTTTTGGGTCTAAAACAGTAGCAATGTCAGCAAAACTTTGAATCTAGAACTAGAAACAGCTGACACCAAATAAGTTGAGCTGTCACAGTGGAGTCCACCTGCCTGTTCCAAAGCTGTGTCCCCTCATGGGCATTGGCATTACCAGTATTTTGGTGGTTGTGACAGCTTGATTCATAGTACAGTTGTCTGTAACTAAAGGTAGAGGTTCCTCTTGTGTGTGGTCTGGGGTTCCAGCACCGGTTGCAACAGCAGAGTATGGGGTAGTGTTGTCCTCTCTGATGAACTTGGCAAGATTCAGCCTGGCTTTGTGTGTCTTGTTTGCTGGACAGATTGATGTTGCAGTCAAGAGGCGCAGAGCATGCCATCTGCAGCTTGAGCATGGCTGCCCCAGAGGTTAAGTTGACTTCTTTCTTGGAACTGTGAGGTTGTGTAGAGGCCTCTTAAGTATCTTATTTAGTTGCTGGTTTAATAGTTAGATACATGGTATATGGAGCCTTGGGTATCAGAGCAAAATTGGATGTAAAATTTCTCTAATTCTTATTCATTTTCATGGATTTTCCCAACAGAGGCATGGGCAAGCTGAACTACTGTTCACTCAGGGCCTCCTGAATGCTGGGCATTGTCCTGGAGTCATGTCACCTAACAGTATGACAACACTGAGAGGTTCAGAATGGCTGTTTTACAGGCAAGGAAACTGAGTCTACGGAGCGATTAGTAAGTGTTACTACATAGTGATCTGGGATTTGAACTTGAATCTCTGGATCAGGTGCTTTCCACAGTTCTATGTGCTTGAGCTCTAAAATGAGGAAGAATTACAGACTAATTACAGACTGGTCTAAAGGGAAGCTTGGGGGAATTTCCAAAACTCATATGGCAGAAAATCCCAGAAATCTGTGCTTGGAGAGGTAGCTCAGGGTTTCTTTCTGGACTCCTCCAGAGAACTTGAATTTAGTTTCTGATAGCCACATCAGGTGAACCACACTCTAATTCCAGCACTCCAGGTACTGTTCTCACATGAGCATAGTTGTATGCGGTCATACCCACCTACACAGAGTGAAAATCATAAAAATAAGTCTTTCTAAAAATCACAGAAAGCAGAAATTCCAACATGTTATCAAAGTTCACCAACTGACAGCATGCAATCAATAACTGGGTTGAATTTAGAAGCCAGCCACTAAACTGAAACTGCAGGATAACTAGGCAGACTTACTAGAGTATTAACAGGTCTTACTCTGTTTGCACACGCCATCACAGGATTCTTAACAGGCTGGGTTTCTAGGCTTTGTTTGTAGTAATGTTTGTGGACCCATGTCTCATGTCCCTGCATTAGACACCATTCCAAGTGGACAGTAGGAAGTTGTTTCCTCCTCTGTCACCTCTTCTGGAAACTGGGATTCAGCTGAACCTGCCAATCTCAGGCTTCCTCTGGTTGTGTGAGGGTAGGACTTGGTGTGCTGGTTCCACTGATGTTCCCACTGCAGCGACTAGGTGGGTGCACTGTGTGGGAGCCATATTGAAAGGTAATTGATGTTGGAGTCAGACTTGAAATTTGGACTAGGGGTTGGTGAACTTGAGCAAAAAGCTGATGGTAGTAGATCTTTGCTTTTATCTGAGAAAAGCCATGTAGCAACGATGAATTAATTATATGGGGATCTGTCCCAGCAGATCGGTGCTTGGGTGTGCAATAATGGGTCAGTACAGTAGTTATTTAGGTCTGTGTTCTGCTGTTCTAATGGCTTAGGTATTTTTTCCTTGTTTTGCTTGTGAGATAGGGTTTCACATAGCCTGGGCTTTGAACTTACTCTACAGCTGAAGGTGACCTTGAACTCCTAAGCTGCCTCCACATCCCAAGTGTGAGGTTTACAGATACTTTTCATCATGCCTGGATTCTAATAGTGCATTTAAAAATAATTTATTTTACATTTATTTTCATGGTGCATGTGTGTATGTGTGTGTATGTGTTTATGCTCATGTGCAGACATGAGCTTAGGGGACAACTTGAAGGAACTGATTCTCTGCTTCTACCTTGTGAGTCTTGGGGATCATACTCAGGTCATCAGTCCTGGTGGTGTCAAGCGCCTTTACCTGCTGAGCTTTCTTACTGGCTGTGCTGGCCAATTTTATGTCAACTTGACATAAGCTAAAGTCATCTGAGAGGAGGGAATCCCAACTGAGAAAATGCCTCCTTAAGATTGGGCTGTAGGCAAGCCAGTAGAGCATTTTCTTTTTTATTGATTGATATAGGAGGTTCTAGCTGATGGTGAGCAATGCCATCCCTGGGATGGTGGTCCTGGGTTCTGTAAGAAAGCAGGGTGAGCACGTCATGAGGAGCAAGCCAGTTAGCAGCTCCCCTCCATGGTCTCTGCATCAACTCCTGCCTCCAGGTTCCTGCCCTTCCTGAGTTCCTGCCCTCACTGCTTCTGATGATGAACTGTTATATGGAACTGTGAGTGAAATAAACCCTTTCCTCCCCAAGTTGTTTTTGGTCATGGTGTCTCATCACAGCAATAGTGACCCTGACTGAGACACTGGCCCTAATGATACATGCTTCAGTGAATTTTTGGAGAATGTTGTTTGCCTGGAGTAACAGAATAGGTTCATTTTAGTCTCTTACCCACTTTCAAAACAGGTCAGCTCAGGTTTACTATGTAGACCAGGCTGGCCTTAAATTCACAGAGATCCACCTGCCTCTGCCTGTGCCTCCCAAGTGCTGGGATTAAGAGCATGTACCACCACATCTGGCTTCTCTTCCTCAATAGATGGCATGGATTTGATTGACAGGTATCTTGGCGTGGGTGTGTTTCTTGGTCTTAGTGCTTTCCACAGCAGGAATTTCAACAGACATTTGGTGGGTGAGTGAAGGAACACATTTGACTCCACTGAATGTTTCTTGGGTGTGTCAAAAGCTTTGGTTTTTATTCTTATTTTGTTTATCTGATTTGATTGGTCACTTAAGAAGCCCCAACCCTGTTGCTGCTATCAGATGAGGAACAAGGAGTGAAGGGCCACCTCAAGTGTGACTCACTCACCCTCCGCTTGTCTGGCTGGCTTGCACATGCCTTTCATCTTGTCTTTGTTTCCCTTTACAGCTGTATTTTTACCAACTATTCTGCCTTCTGCTAATGTTCTGTTGTCTCTCATTTAAATGTATTTATGTCCCACTCTCCTCCTGCTACCCCATCTTTCTCAATTCAAATGTAAGCAAGAATGAAATAAGTCAAGCATAGCTGTAAATAAAAGTTGTATCATTTCATTATTTGATGAAGATTTATTTATATATTTTAATGATTTATTTTATATTATATGTGTTTTACCTGCGTGCATATCTGTGTACCACACATGTGCCTGGTGCCCCTGGAGTCCAGAAGAGGGTGTTGCTCCTCTGGAACTGGAGTTACAAATGGTTGTGAGCTGCTGTGCAGTGCTAGGAGTAACTAAACCCGGGTCATCTGCCAGAACGCAGTGTTCTTAGTCACTGATCCATTCACCCAGCCTCTGTATTTACATCTTCTGAAAAATGTTTGAGTCTAAGAATTAAAGATTTTTGATTAACTTCTTCTTTTTGGATCCCCCCGAACTGTCTGTTTAGGACATGTAAGCCTAAGTAGTAGTAGTAGAAATGCATTAATAAGTGGAGAATTGGCATGAATTATCTTTACCATATGGTCCACCTTAAATATTTTAGCCAATATTTGCATATTAAATCAAAAAGTTCACTTACATCTCATTCATTCTTGTTAGTATGGCCTTAAAAATTTAAGGGTGTTTGTGTACATGTTGTGTGTGTTTTGTATTAAGGATGAACTACTTGCTAGTTTGGTTCTGTTTTGCACTGAGCTTTCCATGTGTGGACTGAGGGAGCCTTTCTGTCTTCCCAAGTGCAAGGCTGCTGCCATTGCTCTTTGTTTTTAGACTGCCCGTTTACTTGGGGCCGTGTGTATAATGGGACTTAGGGTAAGGATCCTGGCAGCTTTGGGGAGGTGACAGGACTGAGCTGGCAGACTGGCAGCAAAGAAGGCAGGTCATTCCTGGCACGGGGAAGAGAGTGTGAAGGAAAACTTGGCTGATGAGGGGCTCAGACTGATGCTAATTTAGAAAAGGCAGCTGGGACCCATCTGTGATGTTTGCATTTGTAGGAATTAAATGAGATGGAGACTTCTAGAGATGAAAGGGTGACGGATCTGGGCTGTCAAAGTGAAGTGCAGAGCAGAGTGCAGAGTGTAAGGTGAACATGGAAAGGTGTGTGTGATGTGGGGCCGGGGCAGGGCTGCTGGCCACGTCAAGTAGTAGGTGGAGGTGTTCATGGTAGTCATTTGTCACAGAAGTCGGCAGCTAGAGAGCAATAGCTGGTAAATCCTTGATGGGAGGCGAGGATGGCTCTTGAGCTTGTTGTGGGGCCAGGTAAGGCAAGTTAAGTGGTGCAGAGCTCTACAGTGAGTGAGAATAAAAGCCTGTCTTTGAGATAAATTGTGTGATTATAAAAACACTGATGATGGAATTCACTTCTATTCTCAGCTTATACACAGATTGCTCTGGAAAGAGCTCAGAAATGAGCTGAGAGGCTGGCGCAGTCAGGCCGGGATTTCAATTTCAAACAAAGGCTGACAGACGGTGGTTGGCTAGAGAGTGGAGGAGTCTGCTGGAGCAGCAGGGAGGGATAAGTCTCTCCAGCTAACAACTGAACAACTTTCACGTCTGTACCCCAGGTTGTACATTAACAGCCGCCCTACATCTGAACTGGTTGCTCCAGCCTGAGATTTCCTGGTTGAAGTGAGGAGACGGCTGTGGAATTGATGTATCAGAATAATGGCTGAAGACAGCCTGTGCGTAGGTGACTGGAATGTTCTGAGGATAATATTCTCAAGTACAGACCTCACTTGGGAGGTCATTCCAAAGTCAGAGCCAAAACTGAAAGGGGGAATAGTCAAAATGGCCTTGAAACAGCCCTTTAGAAATTCCATGTTAGGGATCAGTAAATCTGGCCATGGGGGAGCCCCAGGTGTAGTTGGTTTGTATTTAGGGGCCACAGGGAGGGGATAAGTAATGCTTCCCTGGGACTGCTTTCAGCCTGTCCTTGTGAGAGGCCTGGAGACAAGGCTGAGTGAAGGACAGCAGTTTCTCACCTTCCCTCCCTTTCTTAGGCCCACAGCTCTGTGTTTCTGTTGCCACACTTCCCTTCCCATTGTTCCTGTATTCACGCTGTCCTCCAGTCTAGCTCTGCCTCCCTCACCATGTTTCCCAGGAGCTCACCTGCTCCTCTGGCGGATGGCAGTGTGAGGCTGCACTCTACACTAAGAAGATTTGTTCTTAGTCTGGGGGCAGCTCGTATCTTCCTGAAGCAGTGCTTGCACCTGCTGTCAGGGGCATCCAGTCTTGTCTACATGCCTTTAATATGTCCAGACCCAGTCTAAAAACTCTAAGGGTGAGTGGGATTCTGGGATCATTATGAGACTTACCAGTACAGGGGATGTTCTTGGGAATCCTGTACTGAAAACCCTGTGTACAGTGAAAGTGTCTTTTCCAGAGTGGATTTCCAGTGTGTGCACTGAGATAATGAATTTGATAGTCACAGTTACCCTGAGGGAGGAAGGAGGGATCAGAACCTGATTCTGTAACTCCGTGGTTGGATCTGCATTAAGCTTATGTTTATGACATATTTTGTAGCATAGGGTTTTTGCGATACAACTCATGGGGGAAAAAGAATCACAATAGCAATAACAAATGAGCAGCCATTCAGTATTCAAAAAGTGTGCCACATCCCCGTGCCTTGAGCACATTCTTGGTCCTTTTGCTGGACCTCTTCCAGCCTGCCTGCTAAGACAGTTGCTCACCCACATGCACTCTGGCTGTGTAACATGATGCAGGTATTTGGGGTTTCATACAGGTCCGCATGTCAGCACCAGCTTGGGGGCTGCTCTTGCCACTCATCTGCAGCAGCTCTCGGATTTGAATTCACTCTTCTGTCTATTAGGCACTGAGCTGTGTCACCCGTTGCAGAACCTGATCAGGGGCAGTGGGCTGTGAAGGTGACTGAAGGTACAAAGGGCTGGAGCTGCAAGGGTCACTGGGCTTCTACTTGTTCCCTCTGCTTTGCTACACAGTGAGATGGTCTGGACCAGGGGTTGGATTTTTTCTTTTCTTGCATAGTGTGTGTGTGTGTGTGTGTGTGTGTGTGTGTGTGTGTTTGTGTGTGTAGGCTCGAGGCTGGTCTCCAGTGTCTGTCTCAATCACTCTCCACCTTATTTTTTTTTCAAGCAAGATCTCACTGTGTATCTCTGGCTGACCTGGAACTCACTGTGTAGACATGACTGCCTCCCCACTCCTGCAATTACAGAGGTATGCCACTGTGTCTCCCTTTTTATGTGTGTGCGAGGGTTCAAGGTCAGGTCCTCATTCTTACACAGCGAAGCCATATTACCAGCTGAGTCATCTCCCTAGCCCTGGATTTAAAAATAAATTTACTTTGTTTCTGTCATCAAATTCAGTATTTGATATATAATAGATATTCCTTAAGTGTCCATTGAATTAGGATTTTAAAGCATCATAGTTCTTACTGGTGAGCTGGTTTGCCACACAGTCAGTCTGCCGCAGCCTTTCAGCAGCACAGCTGCCATGTGCAGAGGGAAAGGCAAGTGCTTTATTTCTGGTAAACCTGGAACAGCAGAAAGTCAGTCAGGGTTAAGGGTCCTCTTCCAGAACCCATTCTCCTGCGGTACTGGGTTAGCACTGCTGTGTGGGAGGAGTGCAGCCTTTTGCTCATTCTGGCTGGAGATTTTCTGAGGGGTTTTTATTATCACAGGGAATCTCTTGGAAGCTCCTCTACTGCCTTATAGATTTCATTTTCTTTAATTGGGATAGAGATGGAGGAAGAAAATAGCATTTACTTGGCATTCTTGCCTTTTAGAGCTGTGGGTTATTGATTCAGGGGCTGCAATGGTAATGCTTGGAAGTTAAGTTTCCCTTGGGAGCACCTGTGTTAAAGGGCAAAGGGAAAATGATTAGAATTTAAATCTCTAGACTCCACTGAACTCGTGGCTTCATTAAAACAAGGAGGGGAGGAAGAAATGATCTGGGCTGCTGCTGTGGGCTTTGTTTAACACTCATCTCAAAACTGATAACTCAGAAGAAAGCCTTTGCAGGTGCAGCTGTAGGGCCGGTGCTAGCAGCCGTCTGCGGGGAGGCTGGACCTGCTGGCTTTCTTTCTTTTTTTATGTAAACATAAAAAAATAAAATTAATAGGTAAAATTTTTATTTAAGAACACATAATATGAAGCAAGATATTTTGATATTATAATATTACTACTAATATTTGTCTTTAGTTTTAGAAGCTATGATTGCCTATAAGTTTATTGCCTTCTTGTCACTATTAAAAAAGAAAAATAAACACATATAGCCTCATAAGAGAAGATGCATGATAAATAAAACAATTCTAGCCTAAATATATGTAAATTATATGCACATAAAACATGCAGCATANGTAAAATTTTTATTTAAGAACACATAATATGAAGCAAGATATTTTGATATTATAATATTACTACTAATATTTGTCTTTAGTTTTAGAAGCTATGATTGCCTATAAGTTTATTGCCTTCTTGTCACTATTAAAAAAGAAAAATAAACACATATAGCCTCATAAGAGAAGATGCATGATAAATAAAACAATTCTAGCCTAAATATATGTAAATTATATGCACATAAAACATGCAGCATATGCTCTGAGTAGTCTTTTTTTATTCAACTAAATTAAGTCACTTGGTTTTCAAACCAACATGGCAGAATTAATTTTACTTACATTTTTTGGGGGGGGGTAATGATTAAAAGTGTTTTTTTTCCATTTTCTTTATTATTATTAAAAAACTTGTGCAACCACTTTGGAAATCAGTGTGGCAGTTTCCCGCTGGCTTTCTTTAATCCAGTTTAATCTCTCCTGCCTGACTGTGGACCATGTAATCACAAAGTTACACACATACATTGTACTTTGATGTGTCTGTCATTCTTTAGAAATTTCAGGATCCTAAGTTGGAGGCCAGCCTAGACTGCATAGTGAATGTTATCTCCATTTTAAAAGAATTTCCCCAAGTTGGATTTTATCTGTTTATCTGATACCTAGCATTGCTACTTTAAGTACTATATTCTCTTTTCTATCTATTAGTAGGTAGCAGTAACCATGGAATATGGAAAGAACACTGGACCAGAAATAGGTTTTGCCACAAAACACAGACTTTTTCATGACCCTGAAAAAGTCTGCTGTGGGATAATGCTCATGTACACTTTAAAGATTTGTCACTTGTAGTGGTTTAATAAAACACTGATTGGCTAGTAGCCAGGCAGGAAGTATAGGCAGGGCAACCAGACTAGGAGAATTCTGGGAAGAGAAAAGGCAGAGACGTAGTCACAAGCCAGATGCAGAGGAAGCAAGATGAGAATGCCTTACTGAGAAAAGTACCAAGTCACATGACAAAACATAGGTAAGAATTATGGCTTAATTCAAGTTGTAAGAGGTAGTTAGTAATACGCCTGAACAATAAGACAAACAGTTTATAATTGATGTAAGCTTTCTGTGTGTTTCTTTGAACCTGAACAGCTGTGAGACCAAGCAGGGCAGAAACTTCACCTACAAAGTTGCTTAATCTCTTTATCAAAATTCTTTGTGTTTATAGTGAAGGACATGGGAATGATACCTCAAGTTTGAGGTTGGAAATTCTATCTTTCCACACTACCTAAAATGCAATCTATTAGCTGGGCATGGTGGCACACGCCTTTAATCTTATCACTTGAGAGGCAGAGGCAGGCAGATCTCTGAGTCTAAGGCCAGCCTGGTCTTCAGAGTGTCGGAACTAGACAGAGAAACCCTGTCTTGGAGAAAAAAAAATCTATTAGTCTCCCAATATCTAGCTACAAACAAACAGAAGACAAAGCAACCTATCTCCTTTAACTTGTAGTTGCTATGTATGGAAGCCCTGCTGTGAAGTGCTTGAGCAGGTGCCCTGAGGAGCTTGTCTGGGTAACCAGGTGACAAGCAGTGTGAGCACACAGAGTGCATTGCCATTAATCTGCTTTCTCAGGGAGTCCTCTTCCTGAGTCTCCTTAGATATTTAATGGAGCCTATATAGTTTCTAAGCACATATCAATACAGAAAAGGCTAAACGTTCTGAAAAGACAGATACCCTCTTGGATTTAAAAATGCATCAGGACCTACAGGAAGAATGCCTAGTGCCTGCTGAGTATCAGCAGGTAGATTTGTGAAGTCTGGGGACAGTCCCTTCTGTGGGACTTTAATCACTTCACATTCTGTTTGGATATACTTCTTAAGCTATGTGAAGGAGCTCAAGAGTCAGCCAACTGACATTCCTACCAGTGGCCTTAGCCCAGCTGTTTCCTTGCTGTGAGTAGATAGATGACCATTCTGCAAGTGAGGTAACCAGTTGGAGCTGGTCTCCCAAGTGCCCTTGACAGAGGTGTTTGGGGTTTTTTGTTGTGTTTTGTTTTGTTGGTTTGTTTTCTCTTTGTATTCACTGGTCATAGTTGCAAATAATTATCAGATTCTTCTGGCTTCTATATGAAATTTATCAGTGCCTTTCCCAGCCTGGTTCACCCTGATGAGCGACAGGCCTCAGATAACACTACTGTGGTGAGCAGGCCTTGACTCGCGTGTGATTTTAAATGTCATTGCTTTTATTTGAGTGTATTTTGTAATGAAATAACTTGAAAGAGCAGTGTATCTCAGGAATGGAATAGCACCACAGACATGTGGGGTTATGTATACAGGGCTGATGGAACATACAGTAGCAGTGAGTACTGGGGTCATTGCTGGTCATAGAGCAAACTGTTTTCTAGTCTCTACCTGCATCCTGGAAAGGAGAAGGGAGGCAGAAAGGAAAGAAAGAAAAGAAAGAAGTTGATTTGTTTGTTGTCTTTAAAGAGTTATATACAGAAGATACTTGTGTGTTAAAGATCCTTTACCAAGTTCTGTGTGTGTACACAGATGTGTGTGCATTGCTGGGGAATGGGCATTGTTGGGCCAGGCTGAGCACACAGCATAGTTCATTCTGACTCCAAGTTTTTAAGCTGAAACTCAGCACCCTGCTTGAAGGCTTGAATTAAGGGTAAAAACATGGAGCCTTTCAGATAAAATAGTATGCTAGTTATTCATCTTTCTGACAATAAGTAGATCATTCAGGTTCAAGTAGGAGTCAGAGCTCCAGCTCTCATTTTTTTTCCAACTTTCTCAGGAGGAGAGAAGATAAAATACTGTGCACATGGGGACAGGATAACCTGCATATACTGACACCCAGGCAGTGTTGGGCATGCTGTGCTCCCTGTGCTATAGGTCTCAAATACAAAAGCAGGGGACGACCTTCACTCTGGGGCTAGGCAGTAGCCCAAGCAACTGTGAAAGTGGATTCAGAAATGTCCCTATTTGTCTTACCTTTCAATTGGTTTTGTTCCATAGTTTAACATTACTGGAGGTCACATCGCTTACTGGGGCTTTGAAAGTAAGGCTGACATTGTTGCAGATCAGATCATTGTATAGCAAAACAGAGCTGCTGGAGTCTCAGTAGTGTTTCTGGTGTAGCACATGGGACCTGAGCGGAGCAAGGCTCCTTAGGGGTCTTAGATGAGGCTTTTCAGGGATCCCAGATTTGGACATGAGTACTGATTTTAGATTTAAGATCTTGAGAATATTGGAGTATTTTCAGTTGTTTCTGAAATTGAATGCAGCAACATACAATGTTAATACAATCAAGTACTAGATTTTTGGCTCTGGATATTAATTGGTCATTTTACTATGACATGTTATACACACATACCCTGCAAAACTGTTCACTCAAAAGTAACAGAACTTATAGGAAAAAAATAGAGTTGAAAAATCTATGCTATCATGAGCCATAGAAGCATGTACAAGCATGTGTGCGTGTGCAAGTGTGTGCCCTTCCCCATAAAAACAAACAACAATAAAAATAATAGTGCAGACACTTCTGACATGCAGCGGAGCGTGGTGCGAATGCTAAGGAGGATATTGGAAGTGGACCTGCACACAAGTAGTGTGGAAAGTGCTGACTTGCAGGATGTGAGCGAGGGCACTGGAAGCACAGCCCTGAGCCAGCAGGGTCACTTATTCTTCCTAACTTTGTGTATGGACGTTCACTTTAGATTTTCTTTAAATGAGGTGAAAAGTGTTTCCACACAGCAGCCCAAGAAGCTGTTTTACTTTTCCTGTAGAATTCTGCTCCATTTTCCCACTCCTTTTGCCTAGGCAAAGAAAAAGAAAATCACATACCAACAAGTAACTTCTACATTCTCTTGGTCTCAGCTGAGTGTTGCAGTGCAAGTGTGTACTATGGTAGAAAACTGTTAAATTCTGGGATGTTTAGTGAGTGATAGCAGAAATGAATGCTGAAAAGTTTGGAAGTAGCTCTCATATGCTCTCTCTAGTAAATGAGTTCTATGCCATTCCTCCACAGCCTGCTTCATAATGCCAGGTATTGATCAGCATGTGCCCTGTAGGCCCTGACCACAGGCAAAGACTGGAAAAGAGACATAAATAAAGTTAACACTTGAAAGTATAGCAAAAAACAAGGTGGACATCAACCAGCATAGCCGGGTGAGTCTTCCTGCAGAAAATGGGATTCCAGCTGGGCTTTGAAAGACTGGGGAGCTTTGCAGACATGCTGGAGGGAATAGTGTTTGTGCCAGAGATGGAGCATAGAAGAGAAATAGAATCTGCAGACTGTGATCAGAAATGGTGGGTGGAACTGTGGCTGGGATTGAGATTGCATGGAGGCGGTTTGGTGGTGTGATCAGTGATCAACAAACTGGGGAAACAAATTGGATTCAAATCGTAGACCTCTTTGATGTAGGAGGGTCATCTGTCTTATGTGTTACTTTCATTGGTTAATAAA
>LOJH01007558.1:0-16338 GCA_001685095.1 Ellobius talpinus
TCTTTATTAACCAATGAAATTAACACATAGACAGATGACCCTCCTCCATCACAGGACTAATGGAGAGAGCCATCCACACAGACGGAAAAAAAAAGCCCATTGTGTAAAAAATTATAAACTATGGACAAATTACTTCTCTTTCTACTCCTCATTTTTCTGACCCAGAAATTGTGTTTGTGGAGCTTTTCTGAAGGCTCTGGTAAGCTGCACAGACGGTCATCTACCCTCCAATGAACTTCAGGTGACATGACTTGCTAGTGAGTCCCTCCCCGGGAGCATGCCGCCACAAACAGACTGAAGAGAAAGAAGGGAGTCTCCTTCATTCAGTAGCTCTAACTTAGGAAGATACAGACAAGGGAAGGGCTAAGAACTGGAGCGTCCCCGGTAAGGCTCTAAGCCAGAGTGTCCCCGCTAAGGCTCTAAGCCCTGTAGGAAGGCAGAGAGTAGAGCTTGGAGCACCATCCCCCAGTGTGAGCTGGGTCCTCATGTTCCCGTTATACCTCGGCCTGTGTGTCTTGTTAGCCTCTGCCTCCCATCACAAACTCTACCAGGTATCTACCTGGGTTTCGTTTTTCCTGAGCTTTTCCTCTTAATCTCCTGGAAAATTTCAGGAAATGAAGTCAGCTGGATTATATGCTGCTTGTGCAGATTTGCATGCACGGGTGGGCGAAACAAACTCTATTTATAAATGTGTGCTAATATGGAGACAGAGCAGTGTGCACAGGCGCAATCTTGGGGATGCAGTCATGAATATGTGTGTATGCCTGTGAGCACCCACAGACGTGCTGTGTTCTCATTAACACGGAGGAGACAGACTACATTAATTAGGAGGTGCGATCGGGACAGTGACATTGCCTTTGATGGCAAGGATGATGTGGCACCATGCAGGAGAGGAAACTTGTGTCTGCATTCCTGGTAGCAGTAGTAGGAGTTAAGCGTGAACACGTTCAAATGCCCGGATGTAGGTCCTCCAGTCTGCAGGAAGGCTCCGGGTTTCCGATGTGTTCCTGCATGTTTGCAATTCAGAGTGTTCAGGGGTGAAGAACGTTACAGGGTGTAATTTGTGGCAGAAAATGTGTCCTGTTGTTTGCTTCTTATTCCCAGGGATGTCTGTGGGGCTGAGCTATCACACTCGGAAGTGAACAGCTGTGTTTGGAGATTACAGTAGAAATAGTACAGGAAAATTGAATTAGGAGAGACACCCAGAGAGTCCATCTCTGATGGATGGTGCTTCTTACCTGATCTCCATTATTCCCTGTGAAGGAATAAAAACTAGGAAATTGAATTGGAGAAAATGGAGTAAGACAAATGGCTACTCAGATTTTTTTTGACGTTAGCTGTTTCCGATTTTCTTAGTACTATGTAAAGAATCTGTGTTTATCACATTAAATCCTCCTAAAGTGTGTCCTCACCATTTGATGTCAAGACTTAATTCTTTAAGCTGTATCAGTGGCATGTGCCTGTGTAGCATCCATCTCTAAATAGCTGCTTAATTTATCTCTAAGTGTTTTACACAGTCACTTATTTTATAGAGCAAGCAATAGAATAACAAGAACAGAAGACCATTCGGTCTCAAGAAAATCTTTCCCATGCACTTGCCACTTTCTCCAGGTGGAGGTGACTTTGTTCCCATTTGGACCATCACTATACATTCCAAATACTTTTAGCACACAGTTGTGTGCATACATGCGAGTGTCTGCTAATTAGGCTGCAAACCACCCAAGAAAGGAATTGCTTCATTTGTGGTTTTTGACTCTAACACTGAGGGCAAGAATCACAAAAGGATTTGTTAATGGAATAAATGATTGGATGAGTTCATCATTGTCATAGACACAAGGGACCATATAGAAAGACACATAACATGGTCATCTCTGCTGTAAAGGAGCCAATAACCTAGCTGAGGCTCAGAATAACCTGTCATGAAATACATATTAAGCTAGAGCGCAGAGAGAAAAAAAATAAATGTCCCTAAGCCCATACTGCTACAAATTTTCTAAACAAAATTAAAAGTGGGGAAAATAGGGCAACTGTTTCTTACAAAAGAATTCCAGTTCTAAAAAGGGAATGAAGGAGCTGGAAAAGCATCACTCGGAATCTGCCATGGTTGTAATTCCCACAAGGAAGCTCTGGTGAGGGGCAAATTCGATGAGTATGTGGGGATTAGATGGATGAGAAGCACACTGGAAGAGTTTCAAATGCAGAGCCAGTACCATGTGAAATGTATCCCTTCCCTGTGAGGTATCCTGACTGTCAGTGCCTTTACTGGGTCCTCCAGGATAAGATACATCACTAGAGAAACACACACACACACACACACTCACACACACACGCACACATACACACACTGAACTGTTGTCGTGAAGGACAGGGAAGGTCCTATGTATGCTCTCTACCATATACTCCCTAGTAATGTGGAATCAAGAGAAAAGACCAGACAGTGCTGAGAATGTGTTTCAGTTGAGAAAATGTTTACCTTGCATAAAGACTGGATTAAGTTCAGTTCTCAGCCCTGTATAAACTGGACACGGTAGCACCTACCTGTAATTCCAATAACTGACAACTCCTATGCTCAACTACCAATTTTAAAAATAGTGAAGTGGGGCCAGAGATATGGCTAAGAAGTTAAGAAGCCTGGCTGTTCCTCATGAGGAACCCACTGTGATTCCTAGCATCTACATGGTAGCTCACAACCATAACCCCAGTTCCAGGGGACCCGATACCCTCTTCTTGGGCTCGGTCGTATTGTACATGTGTAGCGCACATGCATGCAGGCAAAACACTCACAGTGTTTTTAAAGGAAGGATTTAAAAGCTGTTCCTAGTGGGTGGAAGACAAAGGGTCATGATAATGCAATGCCACCCCAGGAACCTATGGATGGGTCTTTAAAGAGACAAAGCCATCTTGTGGAAGAGCTGAGAAGTCCCTGTCACTGCTACAGTACAGTTGGTGTAGAACTGACTGGAGATAACGTTCCAGTTTTGACCCCTTTTCTGTGATGTTGATGTTAGCATACAGGGTGTCTGAGAGGAGCAGGTGAAGGGGCTCTACCAATTGTGCATCTTGGTGTAACCCTCCACTGTCTGTTTTGAGGAATAGAGCTGAGGAACCAAAACAATTTCCTAAGAAATAATGAAAGACCAGTCTGTAGAAAAAGCCAACAGAGAAGTGGTGGGGGTGGGAACAACTTCAGGTGTAGCTGATGAGAAGAAGAATGCGAAAATGTAGGGAGCAGAAGTGATCAAAGTGGCCTGGACAAGTTTCCTGTGAGAAATAAAGCCCCTTGCCTCTCTTGAAGGGAGGTGTAGAGTTTATGTTAAGGAAGGGTGGAGACAGAGACTGCTTGTTCATTTCTTGGCCACCCAGACCTGAAATAATCACATGGAAACTATATTAATGGAAATGTTTCTTGACCTATTACCTCAGGCTTCTTATTAAGTAACTGTTACATCTTAAATGAACACATTTCTATTAATTTATGTATCGCCACTAGGCTGTGACTTACTGGTGCCGACACGTTATTCCTTTGGCAGCTACATGGTGTCTTGCTGACTCTGCCTTCTTTTCTCCTCTATCCCTGCTTGGAATTCCCGCCTTGCTCTATTCTGCACTGCCATAAGCCCAAAGAAGATTCTTCATTAACCAATGGTAGTAAAACACATTCACAGCATACAGAGGGGAATCCCACATCAGAAGGGGAAAATGACCTATATTGGATAGATATTGTGAGTGACTATGGTTTACTGAAGGTCCGCATCTCTGGGGAGGCAGAAGCTCATTAACACGTGGCAGAAGTGAGAGGAAGAGGGCTCAGAAGTTAAGAGAACTTGTTCCTTTAGAGGACCTGGGTTCAATTCCCAGAACCCACATGGTGGTTCACAACCCTCCATAACTCCACGTTCAGGGGATTCAATGCCTTCTTCTGACCTCTCTGGGAAACAAGCATTCATTTGGTATACATGCATACATGTAAACAAAATATTTACATACAACATAAAAGTGAATAAGTCTGATGAATTTTAAATTAACTCATAGAAGAGTTCAACATTAATGGATAGGTGGTAGCAGGGTTATGGATTTTTACTTAAGGAAGTGATTTGTAGTGAGGTGGTACTGACTCACGTCTTTGCTTTATAGTGTGGCTGATTCCCAATAAACCGATGGTCAGTTGGAACCTGTGTGAGTCATTTAATACACCTTATCTATGGATCATCATAGGTTATTAACATGACATACTATACCATATGGATTGTAACATAAAAATGAACTGTTTCCTGTTGAGAATACAGGAACTGCTGCTGGCACTCTGTGGAGTTGAGTGGAGTTTGGATAGAGTTGGAATGGGTGAGTATTTTTGATGTGGGATGTCCTTCTGTATGTGGGATGTTGCTTTTATTGGTTAATGAATGAAGAAACTGGCTTGGACTATAGCATAGGAGGAGGAAGCCAGAGTTAAAGAATAGCCATGGAGCTGCCGGAAATAGACACTGGGAACTTTACCTGGTAAGTAACAGCCACATGGTGATATACAGATTAATAGAAATGGGTTAAATCAATATAAGAGTTAGCCAATAAGAAACTAGAGCTAATGGGCCAAGCGGTGATTTAATTAATACAGTTTCTGTGGGATTATTTTGGGTCTAAGCTGGCCAGGTGTCTGGGAACCAGCAAATGGCCTTCTCTAACAAGGCAGAGTCAGGGAGATGCCATGTAGCTGCCAAAGGAGAAAGACGCCTATGGTAGGCCACAGCCTTGTGATGATAAATATATTGATAGAAATGGGTTAATTTAAGATATAAGAGCTAGCTAGAAATATGCCTGANTAAGAAACTAGAGCTAATGGGCCAAGCGGTGATTTAATTAATACAGTTTCTGTGGGATTATTTTGGGTCTAAGCTGGCCAGGTGTCTGGGAACCAGCAAATGGCCTTCTCTAACAAGGCAGAGTCAGGGAGATGCCATGTAGCTGCCAAAGGAGAAAGACGCCTATGGTAGGCCACAGCCTTGTGATGATAAATATATTGATAGAAATGGGTTAATTTAAGATATAAGAGCTAGCTAGAAATATGCCTGAGACATCAACCAAACAGTATTGTAATTAATATAGCTTCTGTGTGATTATCATAACAGGGCAACTGGGAAATGAATGAGCAGTCTTTGTCTACATGTCTTAGTTAGGGTTTCTATTGCTGTGAAGAGACACCATGACCAGAGCAATTCTTTTAAAGGAAAACATTTAATTGGGGTGATTTGCTTACACTTCAGAGATTTAGTCTATTATTGTCATTGCAGGAAGCAAGGCAGCATGCAGGCAGACTTGGTGCTAGAAAAGGAGCTAAGAATTCTTACATCTTGCCTCACAGGCAACAGGAAGTGATTTGAGACACTGGGTGTGACTTGAGCATATATGAGACCTCAAAGCCCACTTCCACAATGACACACTTCCTCCAACAAGGCTCTATCCACTCCAACAAAGCCACATTTCCTAATAGTGCCACTGCCTTTGGGGGCCATTTTCTTTCAAACCATCACAGTGAGTTAGGAGTTAAAGAGAGCTCATGAAAGCCTGTTCATCTGGAGAGAGGGACCAAGACAGGAAGAAGAGGCAACATACTACAAACCTTTTGAAAGAAGTAGATGCATAGAACTTTATGACTGGTATATTTGAAGGAAGAAGAGAGAGGTATCAAAGATAATTCCTGGGTCTTCAAAATGGTGTCCATGACTAGGCTAATTTGCTCAGCATATATGTGAGCACCAATACTGATGAGCAATGTAAGTGATGATAGACGTCTAGTAAAAAATGGGTCAGAAAGCTCATGGTTTAGGCTGGATGGGAAGTGAGGGAGACCTACAGGGTCCTTGCCTCCCAAATAAAAGGCAAGGGAGGAGGGTTGTTGTATTCTACGTAACAGCCATGAGCTGTATTAGACTGTCTTTCAAGCTGACACTTCTTTCCCCCCAATGGAGATGTCAAGCCTACTCTTGGACTTTCCACACACTTGTAATCAATCACCTTTCTACTTAGAAAAATCCCACTTGCATCCCTCTAACACAGAGATATAAGTCTCAGAGCCCTAGACATACCAAATATGAAAGTTAAAGTGCTATAACCATAGCTTTTGAAATAGAATAAATGAAACCAATGTGAGCTTACATGGGCTTAAGTCTGAGGCTCTTACACTTTGGGCTTTGTGGTAACTCTTCAGCTTGCTTTATTCATATAATGTTTCCCTAGAAGTTAAATTCCTGATTAATGGTGTCTGGGATGAGGTTAGCTGTGTCATCTTTTGATCTCTTGGGCATGTCCCTCATTCTGTGTTATTAAGGAAGGTTTCCTGGAGCTCTGACCCCTTGCTTTTGGCAAGCGGAATAGACGTTTCTCCTGCTAGCTCAAGGATGACAATATTATTGTTATTTTTAATCTCTGTGACAAGCTAGAAGCCACTTCAGCTGAAGTTATTAAACACAATTAGAGTTCATTTGGAGGGCAAATGGCTGGGCACTGTGGATGGCATCAGGTCATGTGTGGCATTAGGGGCTGTGTTGACCTTGTGAACACCTTGATTCTGGATTGCAGTGACTGAGTTTGCATTTTGAGGCTCTTGGAAAGTCACTGATATTATCGCTCTGTTCCCAACATCATATTGTGTCGTGACAATTTAATTCTTTTTGCTTTGCTTGATTTCAATTAGTCATTATGCTTAAATAAACATTTTATTGACAACAGACGACTGAACAGAACATTAACCTCTCCTGCAGTTAACTCTATCTGGAAATTGCTTGATAGTCTTAAAAGTATGAAGTCCGGGAGGGAAACTGGAGAGATGGATCAGCTGTTCAACGTACATACTGCTCTTGCAGAAGACTTGAGTTCAGGTTTTTAACACTCAAATCCAACAGCCCACACTTCCAGCTTCAGGGCATCTACCGCCCTCTTCTGGCCTCCTTGGCACCTACCCTCACATGCCCATATCTCTACAGAACTACACACACACACACCTTAGAAAAACAAAAATAATTTTTAAAATGAAACCGTGCACACTTTTAATCCCGGCACTTGGGAGGCAGAGGCAGGTGAATCTCTGTGAGTTTGAGGCCCCGGGTGTGGTGGTGCACGCCTTTAATTCCATCATTTGGGAGGCAGAGGCAGGTAGATATTTGTGAGTTCAGGCCACCAGGGTCTACAGATAGAGTCTCAGGGCAAGCAAGGTTACACAGAGAAATCATCTCGAAACACAAAAGTGAAAGAAAAAGAAATCATGCAGTTTCTCCCATGCAAGTGCTAGCCTGACCTTACCTTACTTAGCTTCCTGGATCAGGTTCATTCAGGGTGTTAAGACCATAGACGGAGCTAGAGAAGTCCTGATACCATCTAGGATTTGAACATTGAGTTCAACCTTTGCAACATGCAAATTTCAACATCAAACACCCTTTTAATGATGAGATGTTACCATGAGCTGCAGATTGGCTGTAGTGTATTTAAAATGTGGCCAAGGCGGCATTGTGTGATACAATATGAACTGATGTTTTGTGAACAATGTAAAAAGGATTCGCATCTTTTGTGGAGTGGACACTGACATTTGCAAAACAAGCCTGTGAAGTGGCCTCTAGGCTTCCTGTAGAGGCAGATGCATGGGAACAGGCAGAATAAAGCCCCTTTATGTGCTCTTAAACTAACGTATTCAGTTCAGTATTTTTTCATAGGGAACATATTTTCAAACTGTAATGGCAGTCAGTGGCTCCCTATAAAATTTCTATAGAAAAGACTTTGTCTGCGGGCTCTTTCCACAGTTCCCTGAAGGCTGTCAGTTTTCTTCTTGTCTCAGAGAGCCTTATAAACACAGCACATTCATCACACTGGATATCTTGCTCGCTTTGGGGTTACATTGGGAGAGGAGGGGAGGCTGAAGCTGAGGAAAGTGGTTTGGAGTTACTGCCATAGACCTTGCTAGTGAGGCAGGAGAAGCCTCACAGTGTAGCTTGTAAGGATCAGGAAGCCTCTGAGCCCATCCTTTGACAAAGAGATGGCACCCAAGCCACCAAATGGGGGCACGCTATTAAGGTGAATGTATCCTCTTGGGTGTTCCTAAAGATGGGATAATGATGGGACTGGAGAGATGGCTCAGTGGTTAAGAGCACTGGATGCTCTTCCAGGGTCCTGAGTTCAAATCCCAACAACCATATGGTGGCTCACAACCATCAGTAACGGGATCAGATAGCCTCTTCTGGAGTGAGAGCACTCATACCAAAAAAAACCAAACAAGCAAAGAAAAGAACAAACCAAAACCAAACCAAACCAAAATAAACCAAAACAAAACAATGAAATAAGGGCAGAGAACACCAGAAAACCGCAATGGGAGGAGCAGGAAAATACCAGAAGCTGCTTTGAATTACACTAAATCCATTTAAAATTGCATTTCAATTCCGAGTTTTCACTGTGCTTTCTGACAATTCAGTGCTGATATAAGCAGGGTATTTATGGACTAAAGCCTGGGGACAATTTCCATATTCTCTTCTTTGCTCTCTTCTTTCGTTCTTGGGTCTCTCTCCTTCTCTTGAAAGTAAACAAACCCAGGTGTGGTAGTGTGTGCCTTCAGTCCAAGCACAGAGGCAGAATGTCTGCAAGTTTGAGGCTGGCCTTGTTGTTACAGTTTCAGACCAGTGAGGGATATATTGTTAGACATTGTCTCTAAATGAGTAAGTCAACAACATAAACGAATGAAGGAAGCATTTGAAGCTGGAGGAAGGGAGAATGAATAATCTTGTAGGAGATTTGTTAATGGAGTTGGCAGAAGGTGGCCACATGGATGTAGCTAGCCACAGGAATCTGGGAAATGTCAGCTGTATATCAAAGAACCTGGGGAAGTTGTATTGTTGAACAGCTCACCAGCATCTGTCAAGACCAGATAACTTCCTGTCCCAGCATCCTTCACACCCACTGGCCGGTTATTTTCAGATCATCACAGCTCTGGTCCAGGCACACCAGGAGCCCATAGAGTCCATATCGTGAGGCTTCCTCTTCCTTCAACCCATCTATATGAACTACCCTTCCTCAGTGTTCTCTATGAGGAGGGAAGGGCAAGTAGTCATGGTAGCTGCACTTACAGAAGTAAGGAACTTTCCAAATGCTGCCACTAACAGATGCCCCACCGTGACTGCCCTGGCTTTAGAGGGAAACCCTATCTGTTATCCAGGCCTCCTATTGGTCAAGAACCTCCCTGTTCCTCTTCCTTCTCTCCTCCTTTTCCTTCTTGTCTTCTTTTCTTCCTCCTCTTGTACCTCGTTTTCTCTCCCTCCTCATTCTCCTCTTCTTTACCTTCTTCCTCTTCTTCCTCCTCCTGTTAAGAGCTGGGTCCTTTTCTTAAGCCACCCTCACTATGTCCCAATGGAATTCCTTCCATTTTCCTAGTCCTAATCATCTGTGGTGTCCCATCATTTGTCTCCTGTTCTTTAAGATTGGGCTTATCTCCAGTTTACTCCCTCAAGTGTCATCTGTCTGCCACCAACACTGCAGTAAGTCTTCACTGATGTGAACCTTGAATAGCCTTTGATTTGCCAGGGAACTGAACACAGGAAATAGACCTGGAGGAGAGAGATTGAAGGTTTGCTGTATAAGATTATCATCATGCTTTTCTTTTATGTGTCTAGGAAAAAGCATTTAGATTATGTAATAAGCAGAGATAGACTAGTGGTTATCCAACAAAGGGCTCCTTGCTCAAGCTTCCTGATCAACAAAGGAGCAGTGCACACAGGCAGTGCACACAGGTGCAGTGTGCACAGGAGTGGTGTGTACAGGAGCAGTGTACATAGGAGTGGTGTGCAAGGAACAGTGTACACAGGAGCAGTGTGCACAGGAGTGGTGTGCACAGAAGTAGCATGCACAGAAGCAGTGTGCACAGGAGCAGTGCACACAGGAGCAAAGTGTACAGGAGCAGTGCACACAGGAGCAATGTGTTTTAGAATTACTGATACAGGAGAATACCTGCATATGCACTATCTCTTGATCACCTTCCTATAAAAGCAAACACTAGTTACAGCATGGTTTCCCTGCAAAATGAGTTTGGAGCTCCAAGTAACTGGTTTGCAAATGAACTTTCTGTACACGACTCATTCATAAATCGAGGCCAGCCTGTCCCAGGCATGTTATTCAGAGATAGCATTTATCAGTGCTTTATCAATATGGGCTTGTCAACCTGACTTATGTGTACTTTTCTCTGCCCTCATTTTGATGATAGCCTTGCCTTTAAACTTTAATAGTCTCTTTCTGTTTGGAGAAACATTTCCTTTTGGAGGGTCTTCAAATGCTCTCATGTATTGGAATAGTGATTTCATTTTAACTTGCAATTTATCTTTACTAGGACTTACAGCTAAGAGCAGCTTTTATACACAGGCAAAAGAGAAGCTGTAGAAAAAAGTCATTCTATTGAAAAAAAGGAAGAGAAAAAAGGGAATGTTTCTCATATTGCTGGATATCTTACAAGGTAGTTGATTACAGTGTTGGATTGTAAAA
This sequence comes from Ellobius talpinus, assembly GCA_001685095.1. Taxonomy (NCBI): domain Eukaryota; kingdom Metazoa; phylum Chordata; class Mammalia; order Rodentia; family Cricetidae; genus Ellobius; species Ellobius talpinus. The sequence goes on from LOJH01007558.1 coordinate 10,510, forward strand.
GGTTAAAGAACTCTAAAGTTTATATTCTTTATGTGTGTATGTGCATGCATGTGTGTTCTACATATAGAAGAGGAACAGTCGAAATCATCAAAGCAACACAGCTAATTAACCCAAAAGTTCTGAGCATTTTATAGTGTGTTGGCACAGAGACATAAGTCATGGATCATTTCCCTTGTTTTTTACACATCTCATGAATCTGTTGGAGCCAACTTCCATCTTACACACCTTGTTTACTTCCGATCCATGTACATGTATAATTTGCATGGAGAAGTAGTCTTGCCTGCGTCAGGCTGTAAACTAGAATGGTGTCGAGCCTTGGTTTGGGAGTTGTTCCATTTAGGAAACTTCCTCTCCATGTACAAATCAAAACTTCCCATTGTTAGCAGAGCGGCCAACAGAGTACACTCACAGATGTTGCTGATGTGGTTCTGAGAAAAGGTAGAAATAGAATGCCGGCAATGATGTAAGCTCGTCAGGGAGCAAGGCTGTCAGAGACAGGCGCTTCCATATTGCAAAGAGGACTTTGTTTCCTCCCTCCTCCTGCAACCCTGCAGTGGGAAGAAACATTTTTTTTTTGGCCTGTTATTCTGACTTGCACTGGCAGATTCAGACTACAAAGCGGCTGTAGTTAAAATCTACTGAATAGCAGTTGTATTTAATGGCCTTTCCCTTCTGTGTTTAAAACAATACAGCAAGTCTGTGCAAGAAGCATCTAATTTGATGTGTTTTGCTGTATCTTTTGATGGTTCATTGTTACTGTCAGAACTGTGAGCATAATTTCAGTGTCAACAGCCTTCTTCCATCCCCAGTCAGCGATCATCTTCTCAGCTCTGTCTTCCTAGATTCCAAGTCACCTTTGTGTTTAACGTTCATTAATTGGCAAATACCTCTGCAAAGGGTTTTGCAGAAATTGAATTGCAAATGTGTGGCTTAATACAAAGAAGCATACATATATATGAACAGGAACTGAAGCGACTTTATGAGCTGAAGAGCCCCACTGTCTAAAATCAGGGTAGTATAATGAAATACTCTTATGTTATCCTGAACACTGGATGCTAAAACATATACGAGACAGCCTATATATTCTCCTAACTACACAGACTATAATGTTTTCAGAGCTGCTGAAAGTAACCTCAGTGTAGGTGTGATCCAAAATTGTAAAACGCCAACAAAATTCATTAGGTAAAGGGAAACTCTGGAAGATGAGATATGGCTTAGTGGGTGCAAATGTTTTCTGCATAAGAGTAAGGACCTGAGTTCAAATCCCAAGCACCCAGTGTAAAGCAGGATGCCGTCATGGTTATTGTAACCCCAGGGCTGTGGTTGGGCTGAGACAGAAGGATTGCTGGGGCTTGCTGGCTAACAACCTAGCTCCAAGTTAGTGAACTTGTCTCAAGAGGAAAAGATGATGGGGCAGGGCACCCCTCTCCTCCTTTGGCCTTCATACTCATGCCTAGCACACATAACTATACTAATGTGCATATTTGGCCTTCATACATCATCTAAAAGAAAAGAGGCACCACTTCAAAATCCCATGAATTGGCTTTTCTTTTAATCTTCTCAAACACAAACAGAACGAGGCATTGTATTGTATATTGTATATTTAGATACAAGAAAACCATGAAATATTAAGAATAATGTGTAAATCATAAAACCATGTGGATTAATATTTTATAACAAATTCAAGTGTACAACTTTCCAGGCCATTTTTTCTTTAATTTTTTTTTTATTTTTACCGTTGCATCTATTGTTTTATTAATTTCGGCAGACATTCAACAATTGTTTATACCTGGTGAAAATTGAGCCCTGGAAAGACTAAAGGAAATACCAGTTGTCACACATTATTGCTGTACTCCAGATGGAATCTTGGCTGTCTTCTGAATTCTAACTAGTGTTACCAAAGCTATAAACTTAAGGATAATTGAAATAAATACATGCATTAATTTTTTATCCTCACCATTAAAAAATTGTTTGGTGTCTATGGGTGTTTTCCCTGAATTTATGTCTATGTACCACATACATTCCTGATGACTATGGAGCCCAGAAGAGGGAGTCAGATCCTCTGGGGCAGGAGTTACAGATAGTCGTGAGCTACCATGTGGGTACTGGGAATCAAACCCAGATAATCTTCAAGAGTAGCTAGTACTCTTAACTGCAAGCCCCAAGGTCTTCATCACCATCACCATCATCATCACCACTATTTTAACATCTAGAGATACGTGGAATCCTTGATTTCCTTGGTCTTAGAAACTCTTGTCTCTTTTTCTCAAGTCCCCCCTCCCCACTGTCTTGAATCCCAGGGCTGTCAGTTGCAGTGGTGCTCCGGTTCACTTGCAGATGACACCCATCAAATGGAGTCGACACCTCTTGATGGAAATTGGGCCCAGTGGGTTCTTTTATGGCCTCTGGATGTGCTTTGCCTCTGTTGGAGTTTCTGTTTTATCGCTGACACTCTGCTGACCACCAGCATAAACTGCTGTAAAACATGATGCTTTATTGTCTGTTTGGGGGTCTCCAGTGTTGAGCACTTTATGAAGCAGCTTTAACGTTCAAAGAACTGTTATGAGCCCTGAGTAATAAAATGCTTTACCTGGAAACTCTTGGAGGAATGTTTTCAGATTTAATTTCCGGAAGCTTCCAATAACAACTGCAAGTCTTTTATTGTCCTTTCTATTTCTTGTGATCAAAAGCCACCAGTTTGTGTAGGAATTATTAATCTGGTGATGCTTATGATTATTATTTTTTCAAGTAACGAATTGGTAGGCTTTTTTTTTAAGTCAGCATGCCCATAAAGACACTGCTGGCTTTAATGAGGAAGTTCTATTTCCTGGAACTCAGCTGATAATAGCATGTTAGAGGTGCTTTGTATGCAATTATTGGCATGTTTCTCAGATAAGTCAAACCCCTGTTGGAGCATAAGGAATGGCTCTTCAATATTCTCCTTGTAATTTGTTCCCTAACAACAATGACTTCACCTATTAGGTTAGGTTGTGTCTCCACTCATCCTGTCCTCGTGGTGTAGCCAAGTGAGCAATCGGTGCTTTAGAAAGGCCCCTCAATGGTCTCAGCTTTAAATTGGGTAGGAAAGACTCATCCGCTTTAGGCTGTTTGCTTACCATTGTCCACCAGAGGTTGTCAGGCTCATGGGGAAAAAAGAGGCTGTAGTAATGAGGTTGGTAGAAGCAAAAGAAAGGAGAAGACAAATTCCCTGTCTACCTGAGAATGTCTGCAATGGAAGATGAGCCACGGCTTTGGGTGTGCATGAGTGCTGGAATCCCACATTGTGTATCTCGTCTCCCAGGGAAGAGGGCATGTTCTTCCTTCAGTATTCAGTAGATGGCAATGGGAAGAGGTGGGATCAGTCAGGCTCATAAAAAAATGTGCAATGCAGTACAACTCTTGATGTAAATTTTAGAACCTTTTATCACTCCTAAAGGGAAATTCTATACCCATTAACTGTCCCTTCTCATTTTCTCCCAGTCTACCAGGCAGGAATCTGTTTTTGCTATATATACATTTGCTTATTGCAGTCGTTTCACACAAATAGAGTCCTGTGCTCTGTGGACTCCTGTGACTGCCTTCTTTATCCTCAGCAAAATGTTCTCAAGGTGAATCTACTTGCAGTATGTGTCACGCCTTCCTTCTTGGTTGTAGTCAGATACTAGGTGATGGGCATTAGATTGTCTCCATCCTTAACGTTTCTGTGGAAGCATTCATGGATTGGTTTCTCTAGTTTTAGATTTATTACTAATTTTATGAAAATGAGCATTTGCCCATGTGTGTGTGTGTGTGTATGTGTGCGTGTGCATGTTCATGTGTCTCTGTGTGTGTATATGTATGTATATGTGAGGCATGTGTGTGCCCACTTCCCTCAGGGGCCAGAAGAGGACCTTGCATCTCCTGGAACTGACAGTATAGATGATTATAAGCCACCATGTGAGTACAGAATATCTTCAAGGGTTTTAGAGTTGATCTCTATTGTAAGTTTAGAAATTAATGCTTAGAGTACACCTTAGCATAAATACACACTAAAAAATGGCAGAAGAATGTGTAGAGCCATTTTAGAAATTGCTAGATGTTCTGATGAATGATTTTCTTACGAAACTCAAGTCAGCAACTCAAACCACAGTTTTTTAAAATCAAATATTATATGGTACAACCCAATGATGAACTAATTTTATACTTATATGCCGAGGCGTGGCAGTTGGAAAATAATGGGATGTCTTTGTTTCCATGAGGAAACTACCATGTTTCTGTAAGAGCAGCGTTTTGTGTGGGTAGTAAAAACTTAGCAATCCATAAGGGTGATGCACTCCAACCTAAGTGAAGGTATCTTAGGCATTGTGTGTTGGTGTTTTGTGGCCTGAAGGTATGTGCAGTGCATATTGTGTGTGTTGTGTTCAGGACCAAGGCTGCAGTGAAGACCTGGGATGCAACCCTGGTGATGACCCGAAGAAACACCTTGGGTTTATGAAGCCTTTGCTTTTGACCTGTTCTGTCATCATGCGTTCAGAAACCCTTTACCCCTGTCAAATACCCCCACCCCTACATTCATAGGCACCATTCCATGTGGATCTCAACACAGCTTAAGGAGCTGGGATATGTCTCCTAAACTCTGGGAGCTCTTCTCCCCATTTTCCACAATTGCTCTTGAGTGGGCCGAACCAGCAGCCCTCTAGTCGGCTCTCACCCCGCTCTCTGGGCTGTGCTTCTGGTGACTCTTTCTTGAAAGCATCTTTGCCTGCCTTTATGCTCACGTCTCTCTGCCCCTTCCCTCCTTCCCTCTCAAGTCTTCTCCTGTTCCCTTCCCCTTTGCCCTGGAAAGCAAGCTCAGTCTGTGCACTCTCTTCTCGGCAGTTTCTGGATCCAGAGGCTGTGTTGGCAGTTGACGCCAGGCTCCTTCCCTAGCCTTGCTCCCGGCAGCCTGCGCTCCAGTAACGTGTGATTATCTGTGACCCCTCAGACCACAGGCTCCCCCCAGCCTTCTGCTGAGCTTTGCACCTTTCATTCCCTTTGCCTCAGAGATTCCTGTTCCTGCTTCCTCTGTCTGCATTTCTGATGTTCGTAGATTCTTCTAGAGCTGCATCAAATTCTCCCTTCCTCCCATGGGATGGTGTGTAATTACCCCATGTCTCAGCTTTCCAGTGTTGTAATGAGAATTGCAGAGATGGCCAATGTATAAAGTGAAAAGGCGTTCTTATTTTTATTTTTTAATTTAAAATATAATTATGTCTTTCCCCTCCCATTCTTCCTTCCAACCCCTCACATGTCCTCAATCCTCAACCATCACTCCCTCTCAAATTTGTGTCCCCCCTTTCTTTAATATATGTTATATGTGTAACATCCATTACAGAATAAGACCCTGTCTCAAGAACAAAAGTGAGGCCCTGAAGGAAAAGCTATAAACATTTTAAAATATGCCTATATTAAAAACAGCAAACTATCCAAAATTAGACCATTCACTTTGCTCATTCCACTCTTTCATGTGTTCTTGTTTTCTTTCTTTATGAAACACTTTTGCCTTGAATCAATAAAAATGCAAAAGCACATGAGATTTTTGTGGAAAAAGAAATGTCCCTGTTATTTCTGTTCTTACTTAAAAGGCAAGCACTATTATTTTATTGCAGGCATGCTGGATGATATTTTATAACTATATAATCAATAATCCTGGGTTTGGGGCTGGTGAGCTATGTCTCAGAGGGTAAAGGCACTTACTGCTAAACCTGATGATCCAAGTTCAATCCCTGGGACCCACATGTAGGAGAGAAGCAACTCTAGCAAGAGAGAGAGAGAGAGAGAGAGAGAGAGAGAGAGAGAGAGAGAGAGAGA
>LOJH01007558.1:16412-29838 GCA_001685095.1 Ellobius talpinus
GAGAGAGAGAGAGAGAGAGAGAGAGAGAGAGAGAGAATCATAACAGTGGTTTTTATTTCTTACTTTTTAAAGAACTGTAACTTTTTACATCCCTTACCCAGGGTTCTTTTCCCCCATCACTGCACAAGTCTCGAACCTGCTTAATCAGAACAAAGACAGCAGCAGCTTTACTCTTTTTAAGGTCTAAATAATATTTTCGTATAGGCTTTGTCATAACTTATTCATTCCCACATTTGTGCATTTGTTTGAAGTCATTTGCTACAGCGAATAAAGCTGTAAACAAGTAACTTCTTAAGCAATAGCTCTCGGTGTGTCAGCAAGCCCCTCTGGAGGAGGAGTTACTCCGGCGGTATTATTGGATCAAAAGGATAAGCAGTTTCAATGTTGGCCAGCCTTGCCAAATCGACCTCCAGTTTGGCAGGCCTGGTAGTCAGCCTCCTGCTACGTCTACTTGAGTGTGTCCGCTGTAGATGATGCTGTTAAGCTCTGTGATCTTTGCCAGTTTGAGGGGTGAAAATCACTCACTTCTTGTCATTTTACTATGGGCTCCTTTGAGTAGAGTAAATGCTGGATGCATTTCCATGTGTTCGAGAGGTATTTTGGTTTCTTCTGAGAAATGCGCATGTGGATTCTTGGCCTATTCCTCTGCTGGCTGTTGGGTTCCTCCTGCCTGCAGATCTTGAACAGCACCTAGCAACTCGACCATTAGAATGTTTTTCTTGTGTGTGTGTGTGTGTGTGTATTTTTTTTTCACTTGACTTTTCATGTTTCTTTCATGCAGGGTTTTCTTTAACAATTATGTAGTCAGATTCTTTTCGGCTCTATGATTTTTGACATATTTAGATCCTCTCCACTGGGTAATTATATTTTTAAAATTGTCTCATCTTATTAGTCCTTTTGAAATAATAGCATTGTTGGGATATAACTTACTCCTTAGTCTGACTTAGTGGTTTCTCTTTTTCACTTCAGTTATACAACCACTCCCGCAATCTAATGGCAGGACATTTTCATTGTCCCCCACAGAAACCTTGCAGCCATTAAGCAGTCACTCCCCATTTCCTCCTCCTCCAGGCCTTCGGATTTCCTTGTCTGTTCTCCGTCTCTGTGGCTGTGCCTGCTCTGGATGATTCAGACACAGGGAACCACCATAGAGTGTGTCACCTCGTGTGACTGGCTTTTCCCACTTTGAATGACACATTCCAGACTCTTCCTCAAATTTTTATGCTGTCAGGTTTTCATTTGAACTTTTGCTTCTTTGTACTCCAGTGCTTATTTTGATGTAGCATATGAACGAGGGACCCAACTCTGTGTGTGTGTGTGTGTGTGTGTGTGTGTTTGTATTTTCCAGATAGCCATCCTTTGTCATTGGAAGTCCATCTCTCTGTGAGAAAATGTAATGCCAACTTTATTATGGGTTCCAGTCTGTTGGGGGATTTACTTGGATATGTCAATTCTGCCAGCCCCTGTGGCACCTGTGTGTTCTATTTTACTTTGAGGAACATGGAATCTTTCAATGCTTAGAAAGCTAGTCTTTCTTTTCACATCATCTTTATGACCATTTTTGTCTTTCACAAACTTCAGGATTAGCTGCCTGAGAGGTATTTAAACATTGTATCCAGTTTATACAGTAACTGAGGAAGATTGTCCCCTGTGCAGCTGTTTCTTTCTTCTCTGTCTATCACCAATGTGTAAAGTTTCTCTTTTATATGGATTCTTACTTATTTCTCTTTAGGTCTATCCCTAGGTGTTCTGTACTTTAAATGTTATTAAAAATGGGATATGTCATCTTACTACCATTTAGAAAAGTTATTGATTCTCTCCTGTTACTTTTGTTCAGTTCCCCTGTGGAATTCTCAGGCAAAAGTGTTCATCTGACTTGCTCAGATTTTAACCATTTAGTATTTACAGATAACTGATAAGTTTGCTGCCTCTTCCCCAATTTTTTCCATATCCCTTCTTTCTTTCTTTTATGTAGTTAAACAGGCCAACTCCATCAGAACAGCATGAAATATCAGTATTCGGGGCGTGTGTGCTTGCTTTGCTCCTGACTTTAATGGAGTCTTTGCATATCCCTGTATTAGGAACCAGGCCAGCCTGTGGGGACCGATCCATTTCCTCTCCATGTGGCTTTCGTGCAGCCTCTGATGAACAGAGGGTATTTTGGAAATGCTGGATCTGGTAGAATTATTGGTAGAATTATTGGCAAACAGGTAAAACATGCCATGCTGGTTCCCCTGTGGTGAGAAAATAGTAGTCCAAACTTTCTTACTCTTGTAGTCAGGAGTGTATGGCTGAGACGCCCATGCTGTAAAGGAAAAGCCTGCGGTTGTATTTTAGTCGCATGCCATTTCTCTTTTGCCAGTCAAGTGAAATGACTGGGAAATGATAGGAATGGGTAGTGCCAAAACAGTCAGCAAAACTTTCGCAAAGGGAAAACAGGAAAAAAGGAGGGGCAATGAGGAAAAATAGCGTGGTATTAAAAAATGTACACCACTTTCCTTCCTAACATACAAAGTCAAGCAATGCGACAAACCTAAACAGTTCTAGAATGTTGTCACAAACACAGCAAAACACACTCACTGTCAGTGAATACAATAAAGAGCCTCAGAAGAGGGTAAGAAGGAAATAATGTGCTCTGTTACCATTTGGAAGCACAGGAAACTAATAAAGAGTTCCGAATATTGAGAAATCACTGGAGAGGAAAGAATTGTTATTGAAACGTGTGTACATGTTGATTCTGTTTGATGTTGCCATTAAAAAATGTTTTGATCTCTCGTAAAGAAAGCTACACTGAAGAGGTATTTTATGTGCGAAGCTGAACCTGGCATTAGCCTAGTAATAATTCCTAGGACAGTCTGTCGCTTGCATTAGCAAAACTGGAGAATAAAAGGAGAGACGGCTTCCACGGAGGCTTTGATGCTTCTTGGAAATGTCTAACATAAAGATCCGCTGTGTTGTAGTTAAAAACAAAAGGCATTTAGACTGAGTCTGTGAATTAGAGACATTGATAAAAGGTGTCTGGTGACGACTAATAACCACCTAAATGACAGACCTAAAATGAGGAGGAATCCCCGGAAAGCAGCAGACCGCAAGTATGTCACAGGCCTCCCACACCCGTGCCCTCACCACCTGGTCTCATATTAAAACCTTCTGGCACGTTATTTTCCACACTTCAGGGGCGGCTGTGCTCTAGGCAGGTACACAGGGAGAATCTTCCCAAAGGTTGAGTTTAGTATGACGTTAGAAGGTGCACTGAGGAGTGTGGTAACTAATCTTCATTGTCAATTTGAGTAGATGAGGATTGCCATGGGAACGTGCCTGGGTGTGCCCATGACCATTTTTCCAGAAAGGTTTCACTAAAGAGGGAGAACCCAGCCTACAAGTGGGTGGCACTATCAATGCAGCGGGTTCCTGGTATGAATGGAAAAGGGAGAGAAAACCGGATGAACATCAACATTCATCCTTCCTTGCTGACAGTGATTGCACTGTGACCAACTGTCCCACACTCCTGCCACCGTGCCTGCCAGCATGAGGGGCAACGCTTCCAAACTAGGAACTGTTATAAGCCTTTCTTTCTTGTGCTGCTTTTGTGAAGTATTTTATCCTGCTGATTAGAAAAGTAGCACAGAGGAAAACATGAGGACACTGGAGCTAGAGGCAGCCGGCTCAGTCGCTTGTAGGCTGTGTGAACTTGAGCAATGTACGGAAGTTTCCAGAGCCTAGTTCCTCATCTACGAGCACTGTCTATGAGTTAAGATTGTCACGTGGGCTTATTAGAGAGATTGCAGGCAAAGTACCTGGCCTGGGACCTCATAGAGGCCAAGGAAGGATTCACAGATGGGCAAGAAGTGAGGACAGGGAGTAGGAAGAAGAATTCCATGGGTCTTGTACTTCCATGATGTGCTAATGAGAAGAACATCTTGTTAGGACCAAAGATGAAGGCGTGGCCATAGGAAATGGGTGGGATAATTGGTCATGAAGAACAAGTAACCAAAATACATTGGAGAAGAGCGTCCAAGCAGAAAGAGTGGTAATTTCAGAGGCTGGAGCCTGAAGGAGTTTTCAAACCTCAGGGTATTGCTTACTTTTCTCAGTTCTTTGACAAAATACCTGGCAGAAGAAACCTAAGGGAGGGTGAGAGGGCAGGAGGGCAGTACGGCGGGCTCACTTTGGCTCCCAGTTTGAGGATACAGTTCATCATGGAGGGGAAGGCATGGCGACAGGTGTGGGAAGCATCTGGTCACCTAGCGTCAACCAGAGGTGAATGCTGGTGCACAATCCACTTGCCCCTTTCCATTCTGTCTGGATTGCCAGCCTGTGGAATGGTACTACCCACATTCAGAGTAGTCTTCCTTCCTAAGTAAAACCCCTTGGAGATGCCCTCATGGGCTTACACAGAGGTTTATTGCCGGGGCAATTCTAAATCCTGTCAAGTTGGCAGTGAAGTTTAACCAGACCAGGTTGGAAGTGATCAAATATGGCTGACGCTGAGCTGTAGGGTAGAAAGAGTTTTAGCATGTAATACAGGATGGCTTGACCTGAACATCATTGAGTAGGCCTTGTATACCTGTTTGGGTTGTGCTTGGATGGTGGAAAACATTTAAAGTTGTGTTCACATTTTGTTTATGTAGCGATGGCGCCTGTGGGGGGTGTGTTTAGAGACTTGTGGGAGGAAATGAGCTTTAAGCAAAGGTAATGATGTCTTCTAGGTTCCCCCCAAGTATAGCAGATTCTCAGAAAAATCAACAGAACCTTGATGGACTTGAACGAAAGCTGTGGTTCCGCCATCACTCTCTTTTGGGCTTCCCTTGTCTGTGCCATTAATTGGTCCCTCTTGTGTTGAGCTGGTTACCCCTGGCCTTTTACTAAATTACAGAGGCATGGCATAAGCGCCCTGTAATATATGTATCATTTGCTGTGCAAGGCTCTTTATCTTCGCAAAGCTCTTGGAGATTTGAGCCCTGCATATCTGGAAAATCCAGCTCCACAAGGCTGCCATGGTTTCTGCCAGTGGCGTCTTCCAGGTAGAAATCATGGGAAATTGCTCTTCCCAGGCTCAGATGTTTGAGGCCCTACCTACATTTTGGAAATTTTCTTGCTAATGGTTCTTTTAAGCCTCCTGGCTCTGAACCTTTTAGTTCTGACTGCCTCCAAGCAGAGAAAGAATCATTTTGATGTGTACCTAACTAGAATGACCAGATAGTAGCTGTGGCCATAGGCTATCAAGGACCAAGAGAAATTCTCCAAGTTTGAGAGAGTCTCAGATGGAGTAAGAGACCACTGTATCCATCATGGACCAGAGAGTGATAAGCAGTAACTTAGCACCAAGAATCCATATTTTCAGTGTATTTGGGGGTTATTTTTGAGAGCCCACTGTGTGGCAAGCAGAGTACTACATACTACAGTAAACAGGATGAAAATGGTCCTGATCCACATTTGCTGCCTATAAGAACTTTATATTTATTTTTCCTATGTATACATATAGATAGATTAGATATATGTATATATGTGTGTGAGTGTGTATAAATATATATATATATGTATGTATGTATGGGGGTACCACTGTGTGTGTGTGGAGATCGAGGACAACTTGTAGGTTTTGGGTTCTCTCCTTCTAGCATGCAAGTCCAGGGGATGAAGCACAGGTCATCAGACTTGGCAGGAAATGCCTTTATCTGCTGAGCCATTTGGCTGGCTTCTTGTACTTCATTTTACTTACTGTAGTAGACAGCACAGCTATCCAGTTCCAATGCATTAAACTAGATCATGCAGGAGGGAAGTGCAGAATGGTGGGAACATCTAGAGAGACGACAGACCCTCACTTTGGAGGCGGGGCAGGGCGCTCGCCTGAACAAGACCAGGAACAACTAATGCATGTCAGACAGTTTGGGTGGTGGGGATAAAATAATAGCACAAAAGAGCTAATGCTTTAGAGGCCAAAGGAAAAATTGATTATTGTACATCTTTACTAAGTCATCAAAATAGCCTTTGAATTATTTCTACTTTGAAATAAATACCCAGATGTCAGTAATCATTTAGCTCTAAAATGTTGTGAATGGGCATCCTTTCATCTGGAGGACAATGGACTAAGAGAAAACACACTATGCAGCGTCTCAAAACAGATTTGAAGTCCTGGTGTTTGCCCAGTTAGCTACACAGGTGACACTCGGCCTCCCAAGGCTTTTGGCTCACTGGGATTTTAGTGGCTTAACATTCTGTCATCTGGGGTGCATGGAGCAGCCACATCATTAGGAGAGCCCAGGCTAAGTTGCCCTTCCCTAGAATTCAGTGTGAGGACCAATGGAAGCTGAACACATGGGGAGCCAGTTGGGAGCAGCAGCAGCAGAAGCGGCATAGAGCTGACTCTGATGGAAGGGCCCCTTTGAAGGGGTCACCTAGCACAGAGCGAAACATGTGGGGTTGCCAGTCATTAGATGTAGTATTACCACAGTTAAGTCCACTGCTCTGCTCAAGCCTTTAGCAACATTTTCCAGCAACAACTTAGAAGTCACTCGATAGCCTCTGCATCTGACCCCTGCTTGCTTTCCCGCTTCATCTCCCATAGCCCTGCTCTGCTCTCTGAACCATCTGGGAACAAGTATGTTTGTTATGTCTTCTCTCAAGCTGATATTCCTCCAGCAGTAGCTCAGATTCCATGGCCGTCTGGAAGCTTCTTTCTGAACTCCGGTTGTGGAATACCAGAGGGAATGCCGGGGCCTATAATGAAGTAGAAAACTATATTAGTTGCCTTCAACGGTTGCAAGCCTTGTGGGTGTTTCCTAGAACAGCTTCTTTCCGGTTCTCAGGGACATTGGAGGCCACTTTGACATCTTGTGACATCTTGGCTGCCTCCTCCCACCCCATGCTGGGCTGGGCTGGGCTCTACAGCAGCCAGGACGGAGATGTGTGTCGCTTTCTTTTTCTGTAGTGAAATATGCAGGAACTTACTCAATTTTCTCCTTCCCCTTCACTTACTTTGCTTTCTTTCTAGTTTTATTTATCTCCAAGGACACGGTGTTAGGCCATCCCCTCGGAACAGCCACGCCAATTTCAGGATTAAGCTAGGGTGGTTCTTTTTCCAACCCCACTGTCAACTCAGCCATTTATTTGGGAAACTTAAGAGAACTTCCCTTCCAATTTATCATCCAGAAAATGGGGCTGGGAAAAACTCACCCTATTTTTACAAGGATAAATAAAACCCAGACTTAAGACATTTTGAAAAATAAGTTTAAGTATAAAATATAAACATAAGATTTATTATTACTACCATGTTTGATTGTAGTTAAGAAAAAAAAATACTTCCAGTCCTTCTTGTTGACCTAACAGATTGAATCCTATTAGGCAAGTGCTCTTCCACTGAGCTACCTCTCCAGCCCAGTTTGTCTCTGTTGTAGCTTTTTTCCCTCCACTTCTCCTAAAATGGAGACCTTGAGTAAGGTGTTTGCCTCCAAAGACTGAGGCAGGAGGGTCATGAGTTCCAGGCTAGCCTGGGCTACATAATGATACTCTGTCACAAAACAACAATGTGAAGACCTGGCTATCCAAAGGGCTACTCTATATTCTGTCTGGAGTTAGCAGCTGTGTGGCTATTTCTGACTTAACCATTTTGAGTTTCTGCATCCTCTCCGCTGAATAAGAACAGCCACGTTGCTGTCTGTTGGGATAGCCAAGTACTTATACTCTGCAGTTAGGATTCTTGAAAAGATTTAAACTACCAGCGAAGCTGGAGAGGTAGTTCAGTGGGTAGAGTGCTGACTTAGCCCACTCAAAGCCCTAGGTTTGATTTCCAGCACCTCATAAGCTAGCCATGGTGGCTATGCCGTCGTCTAGCACACAGGAGGTGGAGGCAGGGGGACTGGAGTTCAGGGTTACTCTCAGCTACATAAAGAGTCCAAGGCTAGCCTGGGCTACATGAGACTCTGTCTTTTAAAAAAAATACAAACAAAACTACAAATGTTCATGCTTGTGATAAACATCATGGTTTTGTTTCCCGTGTCAGACAGAGACATAGGTAAAAATGTATTTCGAATCTTTTTTCTAAAGGAGCTTTTTTAGGATTTTTTCCTTGCCCTAAATGCTTGAGATACTAAGGAAAGGAGAGCCCTTTCATCATAGAACTGAATCTATGATGAGGATGTACAACCAGCAGGTGACTGTGTTCAGAAGGGACCATGCTGACATGTAGGTTATACGTTAGTTACATGGCCAAAATTGGGAAAGGATGTAGGAGGGACCCACTATCAATGAGTCTGGATGTCATGATAAATCCAGATGACTTAAGTTCAACCACTGAGTTCTGGTGAATGACTTGGACACTGATGGCATGCCCTATGAGACAACATTCTCCTCCATAGGAGCTGGCTTGACTTTCCTCACTTTACTTTCCTGAATTAAGTCTGAATGAACAGGTGTCCCTTACTAAACTATACCCCCAAAGATGCTAGATTACCAATCATCTCCAGCATCCCTAGTATCCCTAGCAGCCTAATGCTACCCAAAGATGCCAGATTACCAATCTCTAGCATCCCTAGTATCCCTAGTAGCATGCATGAGGTCTCGTTTGGAAGTAGAGTGTTGGCATCTGACCAAGTAAAATTGAGGCCCCTGTAGTATGAGTTGGTGTCCTGATTAAAATGGGAAATTTGGACCCAGAGAAAGCCACTCAGGGACAATGCTGCATGAAGGAAGGCATCAGGCTGTCCTGGGTCTCAGAACATTGGATACGGCAAGGAACCGAGTCTTCCTCCCAGTCAGTGCTCCCCACTCTCAGTCAGTACACCCCCTCCCAGTCAATGCTCCCTACTCCCAGTCAGTGTTGCCCACTCTCAGTCAGTGCTCCCACTCCCAGTCAATGCTCCCCACTCCCAGTTAGTGCTCCCCCTCCCACTCAATGCTCCCTACTCCCAGTCAGTACTCCCCACTCCAAGTCAGACAGTCCTCCCAACCCCCAGGGACTGCATAGTAAACAGACTTGCTGACACCTCATTATGACTTCCGTTTCCCAAGACAGCTAGACAATAAATTTCCATCCTTGAAACCACCTAGTTGTGGCCCTTCGTTACGACTCCCAAGAAATAGACACATATTGGCTGGCCATTTTCTGTACCTCACTTTGCCTCTCTGATCTGTGGCCTGGGACTTGGGTTTTACAGGAGGAGCCTGTATGTGGTATGCAGTTGTTGGCAGTGCTCACTACCAGCGATGATACTTCCTGTGGTTTGGCTTTGGAAAGCAAATGCATTAAAGACTAATCTCAAGCCTTGGGGTTTATTTCGAACTGGGCTTCTTCATGTTATAATTACCTCATTCCATCCGTTCCCCTAAGACTACCCCTCCGTGTGTTTGAGGAGTGAAGGAAGACAGTTGAACAGCACACTTTTTTTAAAAATCACTTATGCAAAACCCTTCATTTTCTGGTTCTCTCTGCAGGCTTGGACGCTTCTTGAGAGGATTTGGGGATCTATTGTAAGCCTGCTTCTGGTGGGGGCTTGGCAGGCCTGTGAGGAGAGAGGGCATGTTGTTTCTGCTTTTTTTTTAAGTCTGCATGTTCTTTCTCTGAAGGAGAAACATTCGAGTTTTTTTTAAAAGAAACTTCCAGTTCAGCATGTTGAAATAGTCGGTTCTAATTTATATGTAAAAAAATAAACTTGTCATGCAAAATCATCACAGAAAAGTTATATAGTTAGCATGCCCCTAACTCATTAACATAGGAGATCCCACCTCACAGAAAGTGTCTCATTTCCTCGATTTTATGGCTCCTGAGAACTTTTTTGTAAAGTCCACAAAAACACATTTGAAAATCTGCTGGAAGTTGAAAGTCAACTATTTTTATAACTCTGTCACAAGAGTTGTGTCTTAGAAAGGGAATTTCATGTCCTTGCATAACACTAGAAACAATGAAGTCTCAAGAGGGGAAAAAAGGCAAGATCAAAACCCAGGATTTCCAACCTCTGTTCTCCTTGTTTTCTGTGATAATACTGAGGACCAAGGTTCAATTCCAAAGACCGGGGAGAGGGACAACGTGGTGGACTTGGAAGGGAACACGGGGTCTTTAAGAATACCTGGATCTCAACCAGGCTTCAGCCTGGTGTGGAAGCACAGCCTAGGGTCACCTGAGTTAGACCTCAGGATGCTGAGTAAGTTTAAAATTGTATACTTCATACTGAAATGCTGAGGAATTCTGTGATGGGCCTGGAATTCACTTGGAGGCATACAGTCAGTCATGAGTCAGCGCTTCACTGATGCTTGGGTAAGGCATATTTGGCATTCTATTGTGAAGCTTTGCTCGCCTTTGAAATTTCACAGGAACAAATGTTGGGTTTCTCAAAGGCACCTCTGATTCTTCCTGTTCCCTCGGCCTCTTGACTCTCCTGTGCAGCCCACACCTTTCTTCCCAGCAGCAGCTGACTTGTCTGAAGGAAAGTGAGCACTGCCCTTCGGGCTAAGCCTAATTAATTGATGCTGAGAGGTCCCCCAATACCATCCCTTATCTTTATTTCGTAGCAGATAATATGATGGATGACTGCACTTTTATAGCAAATTCAGAAGCTTCCCCTTGGTCCTCACCAGTCTGAATTGCACAAAAGAACATGAAGATGAGCACACTTTAAAATAAACCTCAGTTAAGTATACATACAACCGCATTCACTAAATGGGAATATTTTCAGGGTGTCTTTGCTACCCAGTGCCACCTGCTCACAATTTAAATGGGCACCAATTTAGTTCCATTAAACAAAACACAGCGACTCCTCCTGCAGCACCAAGTCCTTTAGCCCTATTTTGGAGTTGGGAAACTAAGCCGCTGTGTTCCCTTGTCGGCTCTGGGCCTGTGTCAACCACACCACAAGATTGTTTGCTTGCAGTTTGCAGTCTTGCTTTACAAACTAGCAGGCGGATAGGTTTGGGACAAAGTGGTTTATGTTTTGAAAGGTCCTTAAGGACCTGTAGCATCTGAACTCAGAGTTCCAGCAATTAACAGTTCCCATGAACTGAGGAATACACACATTGGATTCTTCAGTTTATTAGGGAATTTTTGTTTTGTTTTGTTTCTTCTAGGATGACATCTTCACTTTGCTAGGAACATAATAAGGTCACTTAGGAGGAATCCATTCATCTGTTATTGATTTCTGATGTCTGTGAGTCTAGACAGGGTGTTTCTTTGAGGATATGAAAGTTAGAGCTGCATTAAAATCAAACTTGGTTATCAAGCTCTTTCTCTGCCTGGCTTCCTTTGCTGTCTCAGGAGTAGAACTTGAGAGCTGGGTGTGGTGGCTCACACAAGTAATCCCACCAATCAAGAGGCTGAGGCTGGCTTTTGAGGCCATCTTGGACATTATAATGAGTTCAAGGCTAACCTGGGCTACACAGCCAAACCCTGTCTGAAACTCAGAAACCACACATCTGAGGTGTTCACTGACCACGTTCTCAGAGAAAGCATCTCCCTTTCTTCAATTCCTTTTTTGCTTGGAGTCTGGACCAGGAGACCTTAGCATTAGGTTATGCAATCAGGAAGCCCAGCTGTGCCCATCTGTCAAGAACGTAGGAAACTGCCTATCTGCCCAAGTCTGAGTTTTTCCTGATCCTGCTGCCTCTTTCCCCAGCACCCCCACCCAGCTCCCACACCCTTGCCCTGCATTCCTTTCCATTTTGTCCATTCAAAAACTCCTTCCTCCCTTAGAAAAGCTAAAAATACAAGCAATGCTTTCCACAGAGCTTCCCTTATTAGGATTACATAGCTAAGCGGCGGGTGAAAGGAAGCCTTCATTATCCTGACTGCTCAGAGAGGGCTCTTTCCAAGTTTCTCATTCTCTCTTCTGTGATGGTCACCCTGACCTAAGCCCCATTATCCTTCCCATGATATCAAAAGGTGCCAAAATGCTTGGGAAATCTGATGTGTATGTGTTATGGGTACTTCCAGGACACCCCAGAGCTGTGTGCCTAAGTTCAGAGATATTAAGGTACCTGGATCTTCCCACCATTATTAATGAGGACAGGTTAGATGATTGTGGCTATACTCTAGACATGAAGCCTCCAGGATCACAGACTCACTCGTAGGTTGCCAGGCGTGTGCTGACCTGCAGACAGAGGCCCGCCCAAGGAAAGAAGAGCCTGGAGCTGAAGTTCTCCGAGCAGAGGTCCTGTCGTGTGTGTTCTTTAGCCACAACTTGGCTAGCTGGCCTAGACAGCTGGCTCTGGTTACTGTGGGAACAATGCGAGGAAGGCCATTGTCAGATTCCTCAGAGCTCAAAGACACAGCCTTCCTAAGACACTAGGTCCCTGCTGGCAAAGGGAAGACAGGGAACCGAGGAACGTGGAATGCAGGGTCTGGAGAAGGCAAAAGTTCTGAGCAAGCCTTTGACTCCCGACTCCTCCTGTTTGGAAGCAAGCTCCAAAGCTGTTCTATGACCCGCTCAGCATGCATGCTAAGATTCAAAGCTCCTAATACCCTATATGCCCCTAATCATTTTCAGTACACCAGACTTGACAGTGAATAAAGACATTGTTGGTCTGATCGTCCCATCCCCGACCTCGCCTCTGCCTGAACAAGGTCCCTACTATTCTCTGGTTGCTATGATAAAATACCTGTTAAAAAAATAAAAACAAGAAGCAGAGGGCAGACCAGGGTG
Source organism: Ellobius talpinus (assembly GCA_001685095.1). Taxonomy (NCBI): domain Eukaryota; kingdom Metazoa; phylum Chordata; class Mammalia; order Rodentia; family Cricetidae; genus Ellobius; species Ellobius talpinus. The sequence continues at coordinate 29,039 of LOJH01007558.1, forward strand.
GGGTGGCACTGTAGAATCTCCAGGTCTCCTCCCTCTCAGGGATTCTTTTCTTTCAGTGAGGACCAATCTCCTACAGCCCCACAGCATCCCAAAGCAGTGCTGGCTTCACACGAGCATCCAAACTCATAACTCCAAAGGGCATTTCACATTCAATCCACAACAGGGTCTCATTCTATAATTCAGGCTGGCTTCAAGCTTTAGATCCTCTTGCTTCAGCCTCCTCAGTGCTGGAACTGCAGGCATGAGCCACCATACCCAGGAAAACAAAATTTCCTTATGATTTCGCATACCACCAACTAGTCCTCTGGTTCTGCATACAAGGTCTCTAGTGATCTTCTGGGAAGTTATTGGCTTCTAGCCCCAAGTCCAGAGTCAGCAACCAGTTTTAACTCATGGACAAAGCTCTAAAACCAGTAGGCAGTAATGCTTGAAAACATAGACATTCTAGAGAGTTCTGACTATGCTGAAAGTTGTGGGGTTTGAGAAACTTGTTGAGGACGAGAGAAATTGTTCAGCTGGTACAGGCACTTGCTGCCAAGCCTGATGACCCGAGTTCACAGTTGAAGACATACATGATGGAAGGAGAGAACTGACTGGTACAAATTGTCCTCTGACCTCCACATGCCTGTTGTAGCATGCCCACTCCCCACCAAAAAAGAAAAGAAAAGATTTAAGATAAAATGGGGGCTGGAGAAATGGTTCCACAGTTAAGAACACTTGCTTTGTTGTTGTTGTTTCGGTTTTTTACTTTTTTGGTTTTTCAAGACAGGGTTTCTCTGTAGCTTTGGAGCCTGTCCTGG
>LOJH01007559.1:0-30839 GCA_001685095.1 Ellobius talpinus
TTAAGCTAGCCGTGCGGGAGCCAGGCGGGATGAAAAGCAGGCCCGCTCCCCTTTTACTACACACCCCCAGTGACATACTCCCTGTAGCAAGGTCACACCTCTTAAACCTCCATAAGCATTATCACCACCCAGGAAGCAGGTTTCCAAATCCCTGAATCTGTAGGGAAACATTTCTCATTCAAACACCACAGTATCTCATAATATGCTTTAAAAAAAATCAACTTTCAAGAAACCACAGAGTGGGAGAGATGCTCAGCTGTGAAGACCACTTGCTACACTTGCAGAGGATCCAGGTTCAGTTCCCAGCTTCCTCACAGTGACTCACAACTACCCATACTCCAGCTCCAGGGGATCTAATGTCCTTTCTGACTTCCTCAAAACCTACATGAAATGGTACGCAAAGATACAAGCAGGAAAAACACTTTTGCATGTAGAATTTAAAAACAAACAAATCTTTAATAAAAAAAAAAACAAGATACTGAACTAGTGTATGCGTCAGGGTTCCTCTTGACTGTGAGCAGTAACCTAAGGGAGAAAGGATTTGTTATGCTCACGGTTCCAGAGGACTGAGTCTCTGCTTGCTTGGCCCCAGGCACATGGTAAAAATAGCATGGCTGCAGGAGTGGGCAGTGGAAAAAGTTGCTCAGCTCAGGATGGACAAACAGGGGCCAGGGCAAGACAGACCCTGCAAAGACACACCCACAATGGCCTACTTCCTCCAGCTAGGTCCTGCTCCTGATGTTTCCAACATCATTCAAAGTCTGCACCATTCATTTAGAGCCAAGCCTTCAGCATGTGGAGGTGTCCCAGCCACCCCAGTTGCGCCTTGAGGACAAGCAGTCATCTGGTGCTGCAATTGAGGAATACAAAGCCAACGTTTTGCATTCCTGTGTCTCTCTGCCTAGACACAACAGACTGCTCAGATCCTGTCAGTCTTTATGTGAGCTTCAATTAATAAGATGGTGTTTTTCTATGAATGATTTCTAATTATAGTCTTTCACTAATCTAATTCAAACGGGTTTCTCCTTTAATACGTACAAAATAGCTGTGTTTTACAGCACATGGTGAAACAAGGCTCAGTCTACTCCCCAGAGAAGCCCAGAGCTAACGTTTGTAGGACTGAACTGACCTGAGCACTTTTCTGTGGCTGGAGATGGAAAGGAGGAAAAATGGGACTTTCCTTGAGGCATGTTTGAAAGCAAGAAGAAATTCTTCCTGAAGGATCAATGAGAAATATGTCCTAGGCAGAGATTTAGGGCTCAGTGACAAGGTCTCAAGTGTGAAACAAGAAAAAGAAATTAGTTAGGTGATGAAAAAAGGAGCCAACATATATGCCTTTGTGAATGTGTGTATGTGTGTCTACACATCCTTCTGTGCAAGCCTATGTATGTGTGTGTACCTCTGTGTGCATGTGTTTGTGCATGCATGTGTGTGTCTACATATACTCCTTGCAAGCCTGTATGTGTATGTGTGTGTACCTCTTGTGTGCATGTGTCTGTGCATGCATGTGTGTGTCTACATATACTCCTGTGCAAGCCTCTGTGTGTATGTGTGTGTACCTCTCTGTGTGCATGAGTGTGCATGTGTGTGCATGTGCGTGTGTGTGTCTACAAATACTCCTGTGTGAGCCTGTGTGGGTATTGTGTGTACCTCTGTGTGTGTGCATGAGTGTGCGCTTGCTTCTTCTTATTGCTTATTATCTGCTATTACCAGTGATGCTCTAGATTTGTCCATGTCCTCTAATTATTTAATTGGCAGAGCAAACAAACATGAATGAGACCCCTAAGTAATAACAGTTGACCTCCTTGCCACCCAGTAAATAACACCTCCTCCCCTCTACCTTCATGCAGATTCCTTCAAAGTCAACTAGCTAAGAAGGCAAATTTAAGCTTTCTCATTTGCTCCTGGCTTCCTTATCAGTTGACTTCTTGAGAAAACATAGTATTTGCTCCTGTTAAAGTATGAAGTGCCCTTGTCCACAACTCCCCACAGAGGAATTGTGTGGTAGAGGCTTTGGTGGCTTTGAGGTCCTTAATATATTAACAGGTTAGTCTGGCCTGATTCATCCTGAATGTGCTCTCAGGGTGGCACACGGATGGAGGAAACAGGTCATGCAGGTGTGCCTTTGTAGGGTCAGGCTTCTCTCTAGATGCTTCCTGTTCTTTCTCTCCCCTCTCTACCCAACCATGGGATGGGACAGTTGATGCTTCTTGTCATCTTGATTTATGAAGAAACCCAGGGCATTCATGAGCTACAGCGATGGGAGTGTCTGTGAGAACATTCCAGAAATGATTAGCTGGGGAAGAAGACCACCCTGAATGTGAACAACACAGCCCATAAGCCAGAGTCCCAAACCAAATAAACACGGAAGGAGAAAGCCAGCTTGTTAGTTTGAATGTAATTGACCCCTATAAACTCACAGGGAGTGGCACTATTCGGAAGTGTGGCTTTGTTGGCATAAGTGTGACCTTGTTGGAAGAAGTGTGTCACTGTGGGATAGGCTGTGAGGTCTCTCAAATATATGATCAAGTCACACCTGGTGTCTCAGACCACTTCCTGTTGCCTGGGGGGGTCAAGATGTAAGAACTCTCAGCTCCTCCAGCACCGCATCTGCCTTCATGCTGCCATGTCCTGCCCTGATGACAATGGACCAAACCTCTGAACAGTAAGCCACCCAAATAAATGTTTTCCTTTATAACAGTTGTTGTGATGAGGTGTCTCCTCACAGCAAAAGAAACCCTAACTAAGACAGTTTCTGGTTAGCATTCATCTCTCCCTAATCTGTGGAGATGTGAGTCACCAGGTGCTTCATGCTCCCACCATCAGGAAGTTACCTGCCATGCCTTCCCAGGCAGGGGGGACTTTATTCCCTCAAACCATGAGCCAAAATAAAAACATCTTCCTTTAATTTGACTTATCACAAAGACAAAAAGCAAAGGTAACACAGGAGGCAAACTGTGCCCCCACACTGTGATCCTTTAGCAGCCTAAAAGCAGTGGGGCCAACTGACCTCAGGGGAAGTCTCTGAAGTATAAGCCAGAACAACCCTTTCCTCCTTTCCCTTGAGTTCTGTCACTGTGACAGAAGGGAAGATGGCTGTGTTCATTATGCAGGGAGTGTGGTTTAAGCGCTCCTAAGTGCTAAATGCTCCTAAGAGGGAGCCAGTCCGGCTGTTGACATAACTATAATGAGCTACTGACCACAGCGTGGGTCATCTTCACCTCTGCAGCCTGTGCCTGACTTCCAACCCTCCCTCGCCCCGCACCGTGAGCAAAGGTAGTCGGGAAATGCAGTGTTTAATGGGCAGCCTTTTCCTGGAAATAATTACACATTCTAGAACATGTGTGGCTCATGGACCACAGATTGGACAGGCCTACTTAGAATTCATGAGAAAATTAGCAAGAGATAAGAGATAAGAGATAAAATTAAGAGATAAGAAATGATGCTGATTCATTTTCTAAGCTAAAGACTGTTTTGTAGTTAATATCCTAGATGTCCATGGAAACAGAATGAGCAGAACTTGGTGACCCCAAGAAGCAATGGATCACTTGTTGAGCCCTATATAAATACATCTTGCTCATTGGGTTAAGGTGGAGGGGGTGTATCTAGAAGAGTTGAGATCCAGATAGCTAGAAAAAGAGGCTGGGGATTCATTCAATCTTTACAAAACTGTTGAAGGAGCGAACAGTACCCTGGTGCTCACGTTTAGGGAGGAATCCTAAATGACTAGGGGTTCTGTGTTAATACACGCAATGTAGAAAGAAGAAACAGATGTGTGGCTCCTTTCATGGCTGCAGGTAGGAAGCAGATACCCAGATCAGCCTTATTAAACCTTTGTGCCAGGCTTAGGCAATAGAATGCCTCCTTGTCATTTGGGCTACTAGAATACTGCTATCGGCAAGAATTTAAGGTGCCTTCTGGTGAAGAAGCAACAGCCTTTGGGGGTTTAAGACTTGAGATTTGAAAAATTAAAATGCTAGGGTTCTACACATCAAAACAGCAAAAGAGACAAATCTGGTCCTCAAAGAACCTAAGAAAAGGTGAACATAATTCTAAGGTGTTTTTAAAATGGAGGTTTTAATGTATATGTGCACACGTGGATAGAGGTGTGCATGAAAGTTCGTGTGCATGCATGTGGAGGGCAGAGGTCAAGATCAAGCTAGGGTACCTTCTTCAGTTGGCCCACACCTGATTTTTGGAGACAGCATCTCTCACAGAGCCTAGAACTCACTAATTAGCATCCACTTCTCTCCCCATCCCAGCACTGGAATCAGAGGTGTGTGTGGTCACAGCTGGCTTTTTATCCGGGACCCAGTATCCAGACTCAGGCCTAATGTTATGTGGTGGTCACACTACCAGTGGGGCTGAGCCCCTGGCCCTGTAATACCAAATCTGAAGGACTCCATGAAATACGTTTGCTTCACCGAATTTGTTGTGTGAGACTCACAAGTTACCGAAAGGATTATATGCAGACTTAGCTACCTCTGGTAATTTTTTTTTAAAAAAAAAGAAAACAGACCGCCAGTATATTCCAGAAGCCCACAGATAAAGCATTCTCTCCTGTTCCCATGCATTTCTGATGTTTTAACTAAGCAGAGAATCTGCAAAACTGAGTGAGTGCCGCTTTGCAGGAACATGAAGGATTTGTTTCTACCTTAAGGGGCTGAGATATAGGCAGCATGTTAAAGGCCTGCTTACCTGAGGTAAGGCATGTGGAAATGGTGAAACTGGAAGATAACAAGGCTTCACCCAAGGCAGCAGCTGGCTGTCTAACACAGGAACCCTTCCACACACAGAATTGGGTACAATGACAGAAAAAGAGCCCAATGTGAAATTTTAGTCACACAGAAAGAAAAATAATCTTAAATTGCAAAATTCCAGCTCACCAAGAAATGAGAGTGGCTAAGCTCTCTGTGGACATTCTGGACCAATCTCTTACACTCACTCGCTTAAGTAGTATTAATGATGTGAGCACTTAAAGGAATTCCCTGGCAATTTTCATTAGAGTTTCTGAAGAGGGTCAAAGCCATCCTTGTGTGGACACGAGCACCCTCTGATTAAAAAGAATGTTAAATCTGCTTCCTCCCCCACCCCCAGCTTTTTGGCTTACAAGGGCTTCAGTCATTTTGCAAGAACCTTTGTTGAGCTGTTTTGGGAACAGACCTACTTGCCAAGTACAATTACCAACTGTGAAGGGCTGTAAAACACAGACATTCCTCCCCGCAGTTTCCAAACTCCAAGCATAAAGACAAGACACTTAACAAAGGCGAGCAGAGGCAGTATCCTCCTCTTCATTGGCAAAGGCTACCCTGTGCTCTAGACCTTTGCCCTAGAATTAGATGCTGCTGGGCTATGAATATCCCCTGCAAAAGCACATAAAAATCCCACCATCTCTGTAGCACTGATCAGACGTGGGTGACCACATCCTGCAGGCTATGTACATCTGAATAGATCAACATCATTATCGTCAGAGTGGGCCACTGACCATATAAGTGAGCTAGCGAAATCCTGCATCAAAAAAACTTGGACATGATTTTCTCTGTGTCTGTGGGTGGTCTTTTTCCATGCTATGACACATTGTGCTAACTTCCTAGAAAGGCATAAAGAAATGCACAATACCCCTACCAGTTAAGTACTGACAACAGAAGAAAGGAATGCCTTGGTGAACCAATGGGATTGGGGGATTGCTTACAGGAGTAAGGGTGAGGGGTTACTTACAGAAAAATGAGTAACCCTGCCACAGCTCCATCATCTCAGTATGGATGAGAACCTCCCCATAGCCATATAGATGGAGTCCCCTTCAGTTGACTTTCTCCTCTCTGAGTGCTCTAGCACTTCCCTGGACTATGTGTAGTTGGGCAGGATTTCATCCAGCTTGGGACTTTAGATGAGGTTCTAATGGCCCTTTCCAGCCTTTCATTAAAGCAGCAATAAAGGCCTATTAAGAGAACCCTCCTAATCACTAGAATCTCCAGCCTGGGTGGATCCCTAATATTCCAGATGGACATGGTCAATGACAAATGACTAAAGGACCATCCCTTAGGAATCCACCACCATCCCTAAGAGGGTAAGTCCACCTTTTTAGTCATGTGTCTTAGTTAGGATTTTCATTAATGAGATACCATGGCCACATTACACATACACAAACACATATACACACACACAAAACATACATACACATACATTTAATTGAGACTGACTTACAGTTCAGAGGTTTAGTCCATTGTCACGGCAAGAAACATGACATCATGCAGGCAGACATGGTGCTGTAGAAGGAGCCAAGGGTCCTACACCCAAACAGCAGAAAGGGAAACACTGAAAGAATGACACTGGGCCCACCCCCAGTGACTTACTTCTTCCAACAAGGCCACACCTCCTAATAATGCCACTCCCTCCCTATGAGCCTATGGGGGGGCATTTTTATTCAAACCACCATATTCCACTCCCTGGCCACCATAGGCTAGTAGCCATATCATAATGGAAAACTGCATTCAGTCCAACTTCAAAAGTCCTCATAGTCTATCATGGTGCCAACAATGTTTAAAAGTTCAAAATTCAAAGTCTCTGAGATTCATGCAATCTCTTAACTGTAATTCCCTGTAAAATTGAAATGAAAAGCAAATCACATACTTCCAACATATAATGGCACAGGATATATATTACCATTCCAAAATGTAGGGAAGGGAACATAGTGAGGAAATACTGGACCAAAGCAAGGCCAAAAACCAGCTGGGCAAACTCCAAACTCTGTATCTCCATGTCCGATGTCAAAATGGTCTTCAAATCTCCAACTCTTTTCTGTTTTGTTGACTGCAGCACACTTCTTTCTTTTGGGCTGATTCCACTCCCTGTTAGCAGCTCTCCTCAGTGGGTATCCCATGGCTCTGGCATCTCTAAGATCTTGGCATCTCCAAGGCAATCCAGTCTTCACCTTCACAGCTTCACACAATGGCAACTTTAGACCTCCCTGAAGGGACACCTTGACATATGCTGACCTCAACACCTTTCATTAGTTTTGGAGGGAGATTCCATAACCCCTTTCTTGTATCCTTAATTCTAAAGCCAGAACCATGTGTTTGAAGCCGCTGTTTTCTGGGGCTTTTCTAATCCAAAGTCTCAAAGCCTACATTTCTTGAAAGAAAGGTGTGGTCTGACCTATCACAGCAGTATCCCAGTCTCTGGTACCAACTTCTATCTTACTTGGGGTTTCTATTGCTGTGCAGAGACACATGACCACAGCAACTCTTGTGTTTCTTTTATAAGAGTTGCTATGGGCTAGCTTACAGGCCAGAGGTTTAGTCCACAGAGTTGCTGTGGGCTAGCATACAGGCCAGAAGTTAAGTCCACTATAGTCATAGCTGGAAGCAAGGTAGCACGCGGGCTGAAATGATGCTATAGAAGGAGCCAAGAGTTCTACATCTGACATACAACAAGAAGAGAAAATAACCCTGGGTCTGGCTTGAGCTTCTGAAATCTCAAAGCCCATGCCCTGTAACATACTTCCTCCAATAAGGCCACACCTCCTAATTGTCCCTTTCCCTCCCTATGAACTTATGGGGGGCATTTTCATTCAAATTACCACCTTGTGACAACAAGAAAGGCAGGATAATTAGTCTTTTAATTAGATATTGCCTTTAATTAGATATTAATTAGATAACTGCCCCTACAATGCAGTCACTACAAGCCCACCTACCATTAGGGTCAGCTGACTCTGCCTGCTGTTCTGAGGCCTGAGTCAGAAAAGTCCAACTTTCCTTTTTTTCTGTCCCTTTGTTTTGGATGTTAATGAGAACCTAGGTATCACTTTTCTGATGCTTTGGCTTCCTTATTCTTTCTCTAAAGTCCCCACCGCCACATGGCTCCTTGTCCATGTGTCTGTCCTGTGTGTCTGCTTCATTCAAGTACCATGGACTATTTTACCTTCTCTCCTCTGTTCTGCTCCTCTGGACTGTGGCTGAGATTCACAGCTTGTCTGTTCTGGGGTGTTTCCCTTATAAGCTCTAATAAAATTGTCCCCCACGCTTCCTTTTGAGCCTGCTCTTAAACTCTTTTATTAATAAGACCAAGAACCTGAAGGGGGGACCCCGATTTCCCCATAGAACTTTTTCCTAGGAGTGGTTCCAATAGGCCCAGCTTCATTGAAGGTCTCTTGTGGGTAATCACAGCTGTTCTGATTTAATGGCAGTGGCTGTGACACTCAGGACAGCATTCCATGACACGGAGCAACGTAGAGGCATTCACTCAATGACAGTGCCATGCTCTTGGACTTTCCTGCTTCTCTCCATAACTGTAAAAAGTTCAGTTTTTTCTTTTTAAATTGCTCAGTCTGGGGTAGCTGCTATAGCAACAAAGTCCAGATAAGCGGCACATTCGACATCCTTGCTGCAGTCCTGCCAACACGCAGCAGGCAGGTGATTCTGGCAGGGTGCTAACTCCTCTGAACTGTACTATCCACAAATCAAAGGAAGGGCACTCAAATAGATCACCTCTAAGCTGACTCTGTGCTAAGGTGGAGCCTCTTGGACCCAGTAATTGATTGGAAAGCCTCGTGTTGGGCAGACATAGCAGCAGAAAGCAGTGTTTAGGTGTCCTTTGAAGACCTTGGCAGGCTTGGAGGGTTCCTCTGTGCTTTGCCAATGGCAGAGCCAGTAGCCAAGCTTTTGAGTTTCACTTCTGAGGCTCCACTCACGGCTACACTGTCGAGTATTCAGAGTTCCAACCCATGTTAGCAGAACCGTGTGCTCACATCAATGTGAGTATACGTGACTGGGCTTCAGCACCCTACAGTGTGGGGCCAAGAGAGAGACTCAGACTGTACGTTAAAACTTACCTTTTAGACAAACCAAATTGGGTATGGCAATGAATTTTTAAAGACACCCAATTGTATTGTCTCCCAGAGAACACTTACACTTTGCCTTAGAGAGGATAATAAGATTATGGGAATCCTTGGTTTGAGGGATCTCTACAAATGATGATCTTGAAGAACTAAAGATGGCTGGTGTTTCTGTTTTCACTGTATGGCCTGTGCCATCAGAAGATAATAAATAGGGATGTCATGCAAAAGGATAAGATGCAGAATCGTTCTCAGGAATCCTTTTCTCCCTTCTCATCGCCAAAGAGCATTTATAGCATCATTCACAAGCCAGCATGGAGTTTTACAAATGCCACTCATGAAATTTCAGTTGCCATGGCAGTTTCTAATATAAATTAGTTTGATGACCAGTGTGATACTATCAGTGCCCAAGATGCCAAGTGTGGGGTTGAGGAGATAGCTCACTGGGGAGACGGCTTGTTGTACAAGCGTGAATACCTAAATTCAATCCCCAACACCCACATAAAAAGCTGACCGTGGATTCCCATGCCTGGAGCTCCAGTGCTGGGAGTGAGTGTGAGGGTGGATCCAGGAAGACCATGGGGCTCGCTAACAGATAGTTCAGCTCCAGGTTCAGCGAGAGATCCTCTCTCAAGAGGATAGAGCACAAAGTGTTAGAGTAGGATACTTAATATCTTCCCCGATCTCTGCATGCATGCATGTACATATATAACCATGCATACAAGCCCCATCCACACCATACACTTAAAGTACACACACAATAATAACAACAACAAAAAGATACATAGCACACAAAATATAATATGAAAACTTGAGACATGCCGAGCACGCCTAAGCACTTTGGAGTTTTCTGAATGCACCTTTAAATACATAGTAGAAAACATACAACATATAGCACATAGAAGGTGCTAAATGACATTATTATTCATCTGATTATCCAAAGAGACTACACTCAATCTCTAGCTTTTAAATATCTTGATGTCTCCCTTTGGGTATAGGAGTCATGGCAACTATCATTTACGAAGAGAATCCCCATTTGGGGTAAATTTTAACTATCTATTTTGTTCAACAGATGGTTATTGAGCACTGCCGACTTGCCTGGCACAGTGTGAGAAACTCAGCATAGGGCATTAGAAATCCACACCACCTCTCCCCTCAGGGACTCTGCACCCCAGTAGAGGAGGCTGATAGCGAATAAACAAAGTCTTATGATGTCATCGCCAACTGTGAGCAGCATGATTTTTTAAATGTTGAGAAGATCTGAAAAAATAAAACTAGAGGTCTCAGAAGGGAAGCTGCCTAAGAAGGTGCCCTTTGAGGGGGGACCTCAGCGTTTTCCATTACACACCTTATGGGAGAAAGAAGATGGCAGTGAGGCGAAAGAGCAAGGTGGAGACTTCCCTCATTCTCAAACAGAAAGGATAAACTGAAGCTGAGAGGAACTCTGCCAGAGGAAATGCAGCTGATAAGTGGTATGTTCGCTACTTCTACCATCATTGTGACCAACTAACTGACAAGAAGTAACTTCAAGAAGGATAGAGTCCATCGTGGCAGGAAGTCATGGCAGTGGGGGGTAAGGCTGCCTCCTTGAATATATGTGAACCAGGACACAGAGAGTACCTGGGGACACGGGTGAAGCTGGGGTATAACCTTCCAGGACCATATCCTCTATCCAAGTCACCAGCTCCCAAAGGGTCCGCTTCTTCCCATAACAGAACCAGCATCTAGAGATCAGGCAGACCATTACACCACCAAGCTGACCCTCAAAGACTGCTGCAGAACCAAATTTGGGTAACAAAAAGTCAGTAGAAGCAATAGGACAGTCATCCTTAGTTACTTCATGGGCGACTCTGTCACACTGCCTGCTTCAGGCTGAATGCTTCTCCTCTGGGTGTATTGTGTTTGAATGGGAACTGCCCTGCTTTGACTCACATGTGTGCCTACTTGGTCCCCAGCTGATGGCACTATTTGGAAATGTTGTCGAACCTATAGGAGGTGGAGCCTTGCTGGGAGAAGAGAGTCACTAGGTGTGGGTGGCCTTGAAGCTTTCTACCCCAGTCCTACTACCTAGTCACTCTCTGATTCATGAGTGCAGATGCAATGTGACCAGCCAGCTCTTGAAGCCATCATCCCTACCTGCAGCTCTGGGGTTCTGTCTTCCCCACCATGATGTTTTCCTGTGAAACTGTAAGCCAAGATAAACCCTTTATCCTTTGAGTTGCATTTGTCAGGATATATTATCACAGCATTGGCAATGGCAGATGAGATCAGAAAAAAGGAAGGAATGAAGGAAAGGAAAGAAAGAGGAAGAAAGGAAGGAACATAGGAAGGAAGAGAGGACAGAGGAAAAAATCTCCCCACATCAAGTAGACCATCTTACAATACCTGGGAAAATCATTGTTGCCTTTATTCTGAGGTCTTGGCTTAATCCAAACCTGCAGGCTTTGGAGCACAGCCAGCGACAGAACACATGAGGTTCACTGAGCCAGAGGAATCATATCATAAATCTCTATGCCATTTTGAGAACAGTAAAGAGCAAACAACCCATAACATTATAGAGCAAGAAGATGAGCAAATATCATCTTCCTCCTGGATAGGAGAATAAAGTGCATTAGGTAAATAGAAGGTTGACCATCAAATATAAAGGACGTCGGGAACCTACTGATAGAAAGCAAGGGGGAGAAATTAAATCCACTCTTGACTGGATAAACCAGGCTATGCAGAAATGATAAGGTTTCGGGCATACTAACCTCAAATACACACTCTGTCATATTTAATATTTTAAGAGGAAGGAATTTGAGAGTCAGCATGTGTGGGAAGGTTTCTCTGACCTTCCCCTGTCCAAAGCTGGTCATCAGAACCCTGTGTGAAAGAGGCCCTCCTATATCCAAGGAAAGGGCTATTGTTATCTCTAAGATGAAGGATGCTAAGAGGAACCTGAGGTCAGAGGTCAATGCCATGTGTCCTTAGGCACAAGGGAGATTAGAATGCTTATTCTATCTTCCTCTTGCTTTTCTTTATAAGACAAAGGGTGGCCACCTTCCTGAAACATTTCTTCAATCCTTGGTTATGAATATGTTCACTGTAAAATAAGACACTAACGGAGCCACACCATTTCTGAGTACAGCCCAAGGGAATCTTAGTCACATTATCACAGAGATACCTCAACATTCATCTTTATTATTGTACTCATCACAACAGCCAAATATAGAATTAGTCTAGAAGCCCAACAGCAGATGAATGCCAGGTGGTGGTGGGTAGGGAATGGAAAGACAGCTTAGCAGTTAAGAGCACATACTTCTCTTGCAGAGGATGGGAGATCAATTTCCGGAACCTACATCAGGCAGCTCTCACACCACCACTAACTCGTAATTTGGGGCATCTGACTCCCTCTTCTGGCCTCTGTGAACACATATATACATGCACTTACATGCACATATTCACCCACAGACACACACATACATGTATTTAAAAATAAAATAATTTTGTTTTTGGTTTTTTGAGACAGGGTTTCTCTGTAGCTTTAGAGCCTGTCCACTTGCTCTGTAGACCAGGCTGGCCTCAAACTCAGAGAGATCTGCCTGCCTCTGCCTCCCAAGTGCTGAGATTAAAGACGTGAGCCACCACCACCTGACAAAATAAAATAAATATTTTAAATGGGGTGCATATGCACAATGAAGTCTTTCTTATTCAATCCTAGAGAAGAATGAGATTATATCATTTGCAGAAAAAAATGGAAGGTACTACAGATCATCAAGTAAAATGAAATAAGCTAACTTCGGAAAACATCAGATTTTCTCCCACTTAAATTTAAATATAAGAGTGTATGTGTGTGTGTGCACACATGCATGTATGTGTGTGTCTGCATGAATTATGAGAGGAGAGGAAGAGGTCTAGAGGGAGAAGAGAGATTAAGGGAACGACAAATTATCACATGATTTCTCTATATGCAGAATCTATATTCAACTACATATTAGCCATTTAACAATATTTGACAATGTATGTGCATGTAACATGTAATCAGAAGAGGGATTATTTGGGGGCAATAAAGGAACCAGTGAGGGAGAAGAGGGTGGGGGAAGGCTGTGGGGGCAGTATGATGAAGATATCATGGCATATTTGTATGACAATGTCATAAGGACATCCACTACTTTGTACACGAACTAAAATCATCAATGTAGAAAAGAAACTGGTGTAGCTATTTACTCTTTTACTTTTGTTTGTTATATGCTTAATAAACACTCTGATTCAAAGATAAATAAAGACTCTGGATTCCTATCTGCCTAGAATCCAAATTGCCTTGATGAGTCTGAAAATAACGTGGGGAGTGGGGAAGCATGGACCATGTGATGCCAGTCCAGGCATCCAGACATCCAGGCATCCAGTCATCCAGGCATCTACCAGATCACTGTCCCTTCACTCATTAGCAAGCAAGCACTTGGCTCTCGCTCTGCACTGCCTTAGTTTTTTGAGTGCAAAGGATAAAGCGGCAAGAGTCAGGCATGGGAATAACCTCAGCAGGGTGAGAACAGTTGGAAGAGAGAAAAAAGTGCTACAGCACTGAGGGAAAAAGAGTCCTATGTTGTCTAACACAAGATTTTCAGGAGGACAGTAAAGTACAGTGCATTCCAGGTAGGGAGCACCTTGTGTGTAAAATGATTAGGAGTGTGCAAGGAAGAGCCAACCCTGATCATCATAAAAAGAATCAAAATTTGTGAGGGACTGTGTAGACAGGTAGGGGTCAAAGCCTAGCTTCGGTGCAGCACACAGGGGCTACAGGTCAATCAGTCACATGCTTGCCACACCTGATTTTGATCTGTAGCACCCAATACAAGTCAGGTGTAAAAGACACTTGCTTGTAGTCCTACCACTGGAGAAGTAGAGACAGGTGGATACCTGGGACTGGTTGGCCAGCCAATCTAGTCAGCTTGGAGAATTCCAGGCCAGTAAAAGAACCTTTTTCAAAAACCAAGGTGGTGTTTGAGGAAGGGAATACTATCACAATATAATATATACATGTATAAAACTATCATAATAAAATCCATTATTATGTTTAATTGGTATGTAATACTAATATGTATATCAAAATAAAACCAGGTCGATAGTGACTGCGGAATGACACCAAAGGCTGCCTCTGGCCTCCAAATGCATGTGCACACATTTATTCACACCCATATGAGCACAGAGACACACCCATGGAACTACGTGAGAGTTCTGCTTGGTCTGAGCCCCACCTTTGCAAAAAGGAGCGCTGGAAGTCTCTCAACAGTGGAATGGTCCCAAACTAGTAGCTGCAAGACCCTGATGGTTGCAAATGAAGAAGCAATAATTATTGTGCACATGAAACTGTTCACACCAATATATGTGTGATATTGTTTTGTCCCTAGAAGAAAATAACTCATTAAAAAGTATCAATATAGAACTGTTTTGGAGTAATATGAGTAATGGAAATACATGTTCTTTTGAGACTTTATTATAAACAAAAAAATACAACTTCAAAGAGAGTTGAGATTTCTGGTTGGGGAGCTCTGAAATTTTCTTACCAAGTCCAAGAGTTCACTTCATTAAGTGCAAAGTTCCAAATCTAAAGACTAGAACTTCAGGTTTCCGTGCCATGTGACTGTTCTTCGTGCTCTCATTTTACTCTGTGCTTGATTTTTTTTTAACTCCTCGTTTTTTAAGGACCCATACATATTTTGTGAATTGAGCCTAAATGTCACATCACACTTCCCGGAGACTCTCTGCTCAGGAACTGATCATTAGTGAATTCATTTTGTATGCTAGTGGTTGTCAAAGGCCGCTCTGAAGGTGTTACATTGAGTTTTGACATTAATTGATGAACACTTAAGCTCCTTGTAACTCTGCTGAGATTCGGAGCAGCAGAAATTAGAAAGATGAATCTCAGGAGATGAATCCATTGAAAAGAAATGTGGCTCCAGAGTCATTACTGCTGAATGCCTGCGCCGCGATGACAGCCTCACAGAATGTGGTAAGGGCTTCCAGCCCCTGAGGGACTGAAGGCTCTTATGGGGAGAAAAAAAGCAGTTAGTCTCCCCTCAGAGACAAGCTGTTGGCAGATAACAGTTGGTGGGCAAGGGAGAGAGGGACTGTTCAGTGGCAGGCCCGCTGATAGGATCTGCAAATGCCCCCTCACCAGTGCTCTCTTAAAGAACTCCAACAAAACTTGTTGGGTCACCAAAAAAATGCTGACAGCCACCAAAACAGAAGGGAGACAAGTTGGAAGAGGAGAGGGAGCAGCAAAAATGGGAGGAGACAAGAGAGGCTAGTGAGGGGAGAATACGACCGAAATATTTTATCCACAAGTCTGAAGACTGCACAGTGAGATGCTCACAGGTAAAGAGCACTTCGGGCTCTTGCAGAGGACCCGAGTTCGGTGCGAGCCTCTAGGCTCTAGAGATTCACGATTCCTGTAACTTCAGCTCCAGGGAGATCTGATATCCGTTTCTGGCCTCCACAGACACCTGCATTCATGTGCACGTGCTCCAACACACACACACATGCACACATAATTAAGATTAAATAAGTTTTAAGAAGAAAAAGAAAAACATTCCTATGAAACCCATTAGCAAGAGCTAATAAAAATACATATTTTCATATTAAGTATGTGTCAAACTTAATATTAATATATTAACTAAATATTAATTTTCATATTAACTGTGTCAAAATCACAGTTCCATGTCACCGTCCTACATTCCGGCATATAAGAGAACTAAGTTTACCTTATCACTTAAAGATGCGCATCTCCAAGACAAGGGAAAACAATTTCGGTGGAAACCATAGAGAGAGCTCTGCTTTCTATTACTTTCCAAGGATTTGTGGAAATGGGAACTGTCACTCTCAAGCGAGCAGACAGGAGTCGGGGTCGGAGACTCCCATCAGCTTTGACAAGCAAGTATTAAGTAAAGACACAGAACTGAGAAGGAAATAATGCAGTTTTCTCTGGCAGCAACAGCACTAAATGCTGCCCAGCTTTGCTTGTATTTGAAAGAATTTCTGGAGGCTCAGGAAGGTTCCAGATTTTATAGAACATTCTATAAAGAAGGGAAATTCTAAAATAATGACTAAGTGATTGAAAATCCATTAGCATTCAAATCTACATCCGAAAATTTCAACGCAGGTCTAAATTTCTCTGGGATCACACTACTTTCCTGGAATCAAACTTCGGTCAATGGCGCTGTCAGCTTCTTTCTTCTTTTCTTCACCGTTCAGAATCTTGCATGGGAATATTCGAATGGTTTCTGCTTCTTCCTTTGCTTTAACCTACAGAGTTTCAGCTGCTCAAAAGGTTCAGAGAAGCATGGAGGGTTTGTGAAGACCATGTCTCAGGGAAAGCAAGAAAGCAATTAGCAAAGCTTTTAGCAAACTGAGTTCATTAAAATAATTAACAGCTACACCTCCACCGGGCCTGACACAGCATTGGCCTCTACATACTTTTCTTTCTCATCTCTTCGGCAAGAGGAAAAGATATAATTATCTCTAATTTACAAATGAATAAGCTGGGGCTTGAAAATGTCCTTTGAATTTTCAAAGTCATTTAGCTTGTAAATTGTGTACACAGGTTTCCATCCCAGGCAACTTAACACAAGTGCCCAGTGTGCTGTCTTCTTCCAGCGGGCTTACTCACCCGGGATGTGGGGTGAGCACTTTCAGCTGAAGGCACGCATGAAGTACATGTTCCCATGAAGGGCAATGCTTTGGTTGTAATGTGCAAAGTCCCCCTTGGCACACATGTTTGAACACTTGCTCACCAGCTGGTGGCGCTGTTTTCAAACCTTTCCAAAGAACCTTCCCTGGAGGAAGTGGGTTGCCAGAGGCTGGTTGTTGAGAGGTTTTGTGTCTGGACCCCACTTCCTGTTCACATTTCTAAACAATCTCCTCCAACACTGTTAGCATTTCATTGGCAGATGCCACTGTCATTTACTAAACAGCCACTCGTGTGTCTAGGTTGTCTCATGTCTGTGTTCTTCACAGGAAGCTCTCGGTCTCCCCCATACACCCCATGAGCTATTTGGAGAGCAGAACTGAGGCTTTTCTCCTTGAACACCCACCTTGAACTCATGTTTTAAGTTTTTGTTCACTGGATAGGAAGCCTAGTCAGCCTGTATCTCTCACTGCTGAACATCTCCAAATTAACTGTTATAGGAATCCCTTGATATTTGTGATTGTTCATTACTTTAGCCCAACTCAACCCCTACCTGCCAGTTCATAAATGTGTAAATGCTCCTTTAGGAATTTGTGTTTTAATTTGTTAGTATCTCCTTGCATGTTTTACTTATAATTGGAATAACTATTTGATCTGGAATTTAAGACAGGGTCTAGGGTAGCCTACGCTGGCCCCACCCTCACTTGGTAGCTGAGAAGCCTTGCTTGGTTTTCTGGTCCATCTGCTGTCACCTCCCAACTGCAGGACAAATATTGAAATCTTTCAAAAAGTGTGTGTTTCTTCTCTAAGCAGTTAAATATTTTTGCTAAATAGAAATAAGATTTAAAACTTACGCATCTCTCTTTGGCTTTTTTGGGGGGGTTGTGCTTTACACTTAATTCTTTTTCAAACAGCATCTTCTCCAACTTCTTTTTTCTGGCTCTTGATAATCCCATTCTGCATATTCAAAGAAAAAAACATTTTTTCCCTCACTCTTGGGCTTCTCAAGTATCCCACACTGCCTTCAAACTGCTGATTCTCCTGCATCTACCTCCCCAAATGCTTGGATTGCAAATGTGTACCACTATGTATGGCCAAAGCAAATCAAAAAGTAAATATGGAAATATATGAATAGATACAGTAAATGAAATATAAAGCTATTATGATCCCACTCAATGTTAACAAGTACTAAAAATTTAGCCCTGTGTCATCAGTCAGTACTTTTTATGAATAGAAATATAAATTTAGGTAAATGAACACTTTGTATAATATGTTTAAACTCATTTTACTTTACAAAACATTACAGGTATTTGTCTTAAAATTGTTTTGTATTTTGTGAAATGAATACACAAAATGTGAATATTTCCTGCCTTCACTAATTTAAGGGCTTTAAGCTGGCTCCAACATTTGGCTACTGTAAATAACAGTGCAATGTGGTTCATCTTACTCACCTTGCTCTGAGCACATCAATAAGTGTTTCCAAATACCAACTCCAAATGCCATACACACTACTTCTCCAGACATGAAATTTCCCTCCAGAAACGCTGGATCAGCTTATGTGTTCCATAATGCACGTGATGGTATTCTCTCCAATGCAGAGCAGACATTCTATTTTCATTACTATCTTATTTATGTGTGTGGGTGTTTCGCCTGCATGTATGTGTGTGCACCACCTGTGTGCCTGATACCCACAAAGGCCAGAACACAGACTCAGATGCTCACCTGGGATTGGAGTTACAGACAATTGTAAGCTACCGTTTGGGTTCTGGGAATCAAACCTGGGTCTTTAGCAAGAATAGTCAGTGCCCTTAACCATTGAGCCATTTCTCTAGACCCTAGAAATTCTATTCCTAGTATTAAAGCTATTGTGACCCAGTTATAAACCAAAAATTTCCCTCTAAATATCTTATTGCAGAAGTTGATCAATTTTCCATAGCATGATTGTTGAGCAACGTGTTTATAAATCACGTTTGTGCAATCCTTTTATTTTTAATCCAAATGATGACATTGTGAGTGTGCTGTGCCTTTTGAAACCATACCCATCCAGCGCATCATAGACCTTCAGATCAATTCCTCATTTCATCCTTTCTCTTTCAGCTTCATGTTTAAAAAACATATGAAATATTTATATGTTTGTGTTTGTCACTCTTGTTATAACTCCTTTCATAACTAATTTATTTCATTGCTATCATGCCATGCAGAAAGACATTCTCTTTTCTGACTTAAACCCCTCTTTCCCTTCTGGTTTTTCCCCGTGCCTGAAGGAGAACAAAATGACAACTTCCACTCCTCTGGCTTCTCCTGTCTGAAAAGCAGTCTGAAAACCCAGAACTAAAATAGCTGAGTGGGTGGCTCATGTTACAGTCATGAAATTTAGAATCTTGGTCACCATGGAGAAGATCCATCTTCTTCTTGGTTTACTGAAAACCGTGAAGCTGACTTTGTGCTCTCCTACACTGAGGAGATGAGAGGGAGACGTTTGTTTGTTTGTTTGTTTGTTTGTTTGTTTGTTTGTTTGCCCCCTCCAGACTTATGGTGTGCAGGCCTCCACTGAAAATCCCGGAAGAAGGTCTGTAGAAGTATTCCATCACTGGAGAGCTGAAGGCTCACTACAGGGCAGGTAGGATGGAGTACCAAGCTAGATCTGGATCCTAGGTTCCATCAGTCTTTTGGTTAGCATCCGATCATCTGTGGTCCAAGTTATTGATTAATCTCCTCAGCAGACAGTGAAAAGAGCACAACTTGATGACTCACTGGGCCCTGGGGTTGGCAGTGCCTGATTGATTGCTGTTCTGAATGCCCTCCCTGTCTCTAGGATGTGTGGTCTCCTGGCTTTGTAGCCTCCCTTGTGAGGGTTAACATTGATTGACAGACCCTAGCATCGAAAGTCTGTGAGAGAGGGTCTAAATCAGGGTGACTAAATTAGGAATATGCATCCTAATGGTGAACCATTCTTGTGGGCTGGATTCAGGGCTCAACAAAAAAGAGAGAAGAAGCATTCATCTCTCTGCTTCCTGCTTTGGGATACAGTATGGCCAGCTGCCTTACATTTATGTTTTCATGACCTCGATGCCATGACGTGTGTACCCTTGAACTGAGACACAACAAACCCATCCTTCTCTAAGCTGCTTTTGTCATGATTTTGTCGTGGCAATGAAAGAAGCCCTGGATGTGCGCCCTTTCTCTCCTTTCCCTGGCTGCAGCATCTTTTCTCCAATGTGGGTGGAAGAAAAGCAAACATTTAAATACTTCTTAACTTACAATAAATGATCCATAGCACACACAATCCACAGACACCCAACAGGTGCAGAGAGCCAACTATACTTTTCAAAGGATTATTTCAATGAATGTAAAACTCCATAAAGCAGTTGACTTTAAACTTTTGATGAACCTGCTTCTATTAATAAAATGCTTGTGTATTTATCACTTTCTTTAAAACTGCTAAATTAAATGTTTCTCTACCCATTAATTTTTTTCTTGTTTGATTTTATGACTAGAGCGTGTTCATTTGTTTGACTACCACCGTGTTAGGAGCAGGGAGAAAAGGGCAAGGGAAAGGGAAGGACTAGAAGGTCAGAGGGCAGGAAGATGTGCAATAAGGAGTTAACAGTGGAATCCTGTAGCACAGGGAAACAAGACAGGCAGAAGTAACATGTCAGAGGGCTACATATAACCTAAAAGCACAAAATATATAAACATTTTTCAGTGTTGCTTATGCCATGTTTGTAAACCAAATTTAACATAATATCTCATGAAAATTTCTTCAAACTTATCTTGGAACTGTTGTAAGAATCTTGAAAGTCAAATGAAAACCTTGACTGCCTTCTCTAAATGGTCCTTCCTACTGTCGTTCCCTAACAGCCCATGTGTTGAAGCCCACGTGATCTGTATGGTCTAATACCCATTGAGATGTATTAGAACCTTTAAGAGGTAGAGCCAGGGGCTGAAAAGATGGTTCAGCAGTCAAGAGTACATATTCCTCTTGCAGAGGACCTGAGTTCGGTTCCCAGCTTCCACACTGGGTGGCTCACAGCCATATGTAACACTAGCTCAAGAGGATCTGTTAACTCTGGCTTCTGCATCCACAGGCACATACACACAGACACAGACACACCAAATAATATTAATAAATCTTTAAGAAAAAAGAAGTAGAGGAAAGTAAGACACCAAGATGTGCCCTTGAAGAGGGTATAAGAGACCCAGTGCTTCCTCTCCCTCTTTTCCTTCCCAGTTGCCACAAGGTGAACGGCTTCACTTCATCCCATTCTCTGTCGTGATGAACAACTTAATGACAGACTCCAAAATGACAGAACCCACCAGCCACTGACCAAAACCCCAGAGCTATGAATAGAAGCAAGCCTTCTTTTACACTATTTCAGGCACTCTGTCACAGTGGCTAGTGTGGCTTCTATGTGGCTTGCATTAAATCATATCATGTACAGTCACTAGGTGGCCTGGTTGTGATACAGGCACTGCAGTGGCCCGTCCCACAGCTGAATTTTCCAGGGTGTGATTGCACTGTTTTGAAGTAGTAGGACTTCAGCTCCTATCCCCTGACTGACTTCATACTCTTTTATCTTGCTTTTGATTTATTCCAGAAATATTATTACGACTTGTGCTCATCATCTCAGAAAGCCTCATTTGTGTAAATTTTAGGTCTCCTGATCTTGTCCCAATAACATAACTCATGTCTAATTAGTTTGGGATATTTCAATAGTGGATGATAGTCTGGCTCAGGCTAATTATGGCTGTTAATGCAGGATAATGATAGAATGGTCATAAAAAATCCCTTTTCATATCTGTAGTTTACTATAAGCTCCTCTGGAACTCAGAGGATCATGTTTGCATTGCTCATCCCTGTGACTAAAAGAAATGGCAGAAATCACATTTCAGCACACCATTAATATATCTTTGCCAAGCCAGTGGTGTGGGCTTCAGATTGCAAATCTAATCTGCTCTACAAGCTTTTCTACCTAAGAGCTTTTCTCTCTTAGCTTTATCCCTAGATTAAATACTGGATACTGTTTTAGTGCACAATTTCTTTAAACAGGTCAACAGTATTGCAAAATACAGGCAATGTTTTTTTCTTAGTGGGGACATCAAAGGCCATGAATACCTAGTATTGTTTACAGTGTTAGATAGGGGATTTTTTTAATTAAAAATCTCTCCAGTTTTCATAGATATTTCCAAGGCTTGGGAATCGGTAAATTAAGCAGTAAATGGGTGAATGGCTTTGCTATGTTATAAGAAGAAGCAAAAAGAATGAAAATTAATTTTGCTGCTGATGTTTCATTTTTAATTTGTGCATGTGTGTGTGTGCCATGTGTGTGATGCCAGCAGTCAGTGTTGGATGCTTTCTATCATTCTCTACCTTGGGTTTGTTTCTTGCTTCTTGATTTTTGTTTTGTTTGTAACTTGGTCTCTCACTGAACTCTGAGCTAACCAATACACTAACCAGTGAGCTCTGGAAATCTGTCTCTGATCCCCCAGCCCTGGATGCAAACTCACATTCTTCTGCTTGCACAACAGGCACGGTACTGACGGAGCCATCTCCTTAGCCCTAAGATTGGAAATTCATTAGCATTAAACTTAACAAAATAAATCACTAAAGCATCTAAAGCCAGAAACAACGTGAATAAGATGGCCAAGCTGTCTGGGAAATGTTCAACTGTAGTTACGGTCTACTCCAGAAGAGGTTGCTTAGAGAGTAACAAATTTGGGTCTCTGTCCACCCCAGATGACACTGTGTCCCCACAGTACAAAGCAGGCTTAGCATATACTTCCCACTCGGTAGATGATATGCAAATGGGAAAGAATGCCAAGGTTTAAAATAGTCTGTTGTTGTGGTTTCTTATGAGAAATAAAGACTGAGAAATGAGAACTGAATTTAGCAAACTAAAAATGGAAAATCACCAAGACTTTAAATAAGTGAGATCCAGGCCCCATTGCCACACATCACTCATGGAGCTCTGGGAAGAAGGAAAACAAAGACCCTGAGGATGCAGTGTAAAGGATGATTAAATGTTGTACCTTGGGCTCCAGGATGATATCTCCATGAGTAAAAGTTGTGCAAGTATGAGGAAATGAGTTTGAATCACCAGCACCCATGGACCATGCGCATGACTGTACGTACCTGTAATCCCAGCAGGGGGAGACTGGTAGAAGGTGGCTCTTGGCGCTTACTGGCCAACCAGTCTAGTCTTAGGGGCAAGCTTTCAGTCCAGTGAGACACCCTGTCGCTAAAACTAAGGTGGAAAACTATAAAGGAAGACACCCAACATCCTTCTCTGGCCTCTGCACGCACATGGCATGGGTACACAAAACTGTATGCTCATGTGTGTGCAAACACACATACACTGGGGTAGGGAGGACCTACAGTGAAGCAGGAGTCATAAGTTCAGAAGCCCAGAATTCAAGAGCCTGGGGTATGAAAACCATACATTTAAGGCCAGCCTGAGAAATGCAATTAGACTCTATATCAAAATAAGAAAAAAAATGGGTAAATTGCTAAATCAAACCCTTGTATGCACCCCCATGTTATTGCTAAATGAAACCTTGGTATGCACCCCTATTTATTTAAAAGCAAGTACTGTTTCCTGCTTCTCCTAACTCCAAACTCAGGCCCATGTTTCTCTGCCAAACTTAGCTCTAATCATAGTCTGAAAACAAAGATAAAAAAGCTTTCCAAGATACTGTTGAGGCCCTGTTCTTAGTAGCATCCCCCGTTAGATAATCACAGCGACAAGCCAGTTTGTTTGGCGACTTGCCATGTGATCTTCGAGACATTAACAGAACTTGCTAACTAAGCTCTCTGTCACAGTTACTGTTCTATTGACATGAGAAAACGCCATGATCACGGTAACTTGAAGAAGAAACATTTAATCGGGGGCTTGCTTATAGTTTCAGAGAATGAGTCCATCATTATGACAGTAGAGTGCATGGTGGCAGGCAGGCAGGCTTGGTGCTGGAGCAGTATTACATCTGATCCAAAAATTGCAGGCAGAGAGAGTGGGACTGGGCCTGGGATGGGCTTTTGAAACCTCAAAGCCTAACCCCAGAGACACACCTCCTCCAACAAGGCCATATCCACTCCAACAAGGCCACACCTCCTATCCTTTCCAAACAGTTACACTAGCTGGGGCCAACCATTCAAACATATGAGCCTGTGAGGACCATTCACGTTCAAACCACCATCCTCTCATTCTTTATCTCTGTGTACATGTTCATGTGTGTGCTTAGACTGGAATGAGTTGGAGCCACATCAGAGATAAATGTCAGGTATCATCCCAAATCACTATCTTATGATTATTATTATTATTATTACATCTCTGTGTGTATGCATGAGTTGTGTTCACATGTGCTACAGCATGTGTGTAGTTTTGTGGGAGTCATCCTCTCCTTCCACCATGTGGATTCTAGATCAAGGCTTATCACAAGTCCTTTATCCACGGAGCCTTGCCACCAACCCTCCACCTTATTGTTTGTAGCAGGTTCTTTTTGCTGAACCTAGAGCTTACTTATTAAGCTAGGCTGGCTGCCCAGCAAGCCCTTATGATCCTCCTGTCTCTACCATCCAGCATGCTTGCCTGGCAATTGCTTTACTAACTGATTCATTCCCTCAAGCCCACTGAGCTTACATACTTCTTTTAGGTATGGTTTTCTTTATTTGTTTTTTTTATATTACAGATTAAAATAAAATCAAAGCAAAATCAGCTTGTCATTCTGCAGGCTGTCCTCTGTGACTACTGACTGAGATGGTCGCCATCAGCCCCTGAATGCTCAGTGGTCTTGTTGGCCTTTTGTTCTATGTCTCTCCACCAAGCATCTGCTCAGGGTTGCAAAACCACAGCTCGAGGATACCATGTTCAAGTCAATCAGTATTTCTACTGCCCTCCTTCTAAAGCCAAAATCTCACAAAGCACTTTCTTCCTCTATCTCTGGAGTCACAGTAAGTCCTGAAACAATTCTAAAAGGTAAGGCATATCCAAAAATCTGATTTCTGTGCAGACTTCATTTTTCAATCCCTCCATTTCCCCATTTGCACAATTATACTTGTGAAGTGTAAAGCAAACAGTTACTGCCAGGGTCTGTGGGGATAAGAGTGAGGTGAACTCTCCTGGGTTAGGGCTCTAGAATGTCTGGAGAGCCCTATCCATGAACTAATAAATATCACTTGCCTTTACTTTCATTGCATGGGGCTTGCTTGATGGAGAAAGTTTGAATTAAGTTCCAGGAAAGATACAGTGCAGTTTGGGTCAGAATCTTCATGGGCCTCTCTGTGATGGCTGTGGGCTCTTCTCCTTCCCATCCCCAGGAGCCTCTCTGTGATGGCTGTGGGCTCTTCTCCTTCCCATCCCCAGGAGCCTCTCTGTGATGGCTGTGGGCTCTTCTCCTTCCCATCCCCAGGAGCCCCTCTGTGAAGGCTGTGGACTCTTCTCCTTCCCATCCCCAGGAGCCCCTCTGTGATGGCTGTGATGGCTGTGGGCTCGCCTTCCCATCTCCAAGGGGAATAATTACATGGGCTCTACTTTCTGATCACCTGCCTCCCTCTGTCAGATATGGCATCTCTATTGCAAGATAATTGCCTCCTGGAATATTCAGTTAGCCTTTAATTAAATATTTCTCATTAATATAACTGCAAGACAATAAAACATATGTCATTTGATTAGCCAAAAATTCAGATATAAATTACATTCATTTTTATGCCAACATGCACTTTACCTAATGACACATTTGTCACCCTGGTATAAAAAGATTGTGTGTGATCTTATTTTCTTTTAAAGATGTTTTTAATAAGCCTACAAGCTGAGTTTTAAAATGAACCTGGCAGTTCCTATTCTTTTCCTTATCTCTGTAATCAGTGTTTAGAAAAGAAAGTTAAACACAACAGAACTTCCTCAAAACAGCAAATATTTAGATGTCAGCTTAGTCTTCAACTTTTTATAAAAAAAACTACTATAAAAAACTGGCAAATTAAAGCACTCATGCACTGGAATTAAACATGCTCAAAGCTAATACGTATCAATGGATTCCATAGAGCAGCCACTCTGAAGCTGTAGATCTTCAAGCTGGATTTTATACTTTCACTGCTGGGTATATTAAATGCCTGAGTTCAATTGTAGATAATGCTACTTTGTATAGCAAATTTGCCCTTTTATCATATATATTAGTAGACAGTTATTTGTAATTTCATAACTTATTTTTCTAATGTGAAAAGTAGTACATAACCATTTAGAAATCTTTGAAAATACTTGAGTAACACTGTGTTGATGAATTGAAGCCCAGTTCTCTTTCCCTGAGAACCTGTTCCTTTTCCTTGAGTTCCTACAGAGGAAAATTATAGCATATATGGTCATAGTCAAACATGCTTTTTTATTTATGATTGTGTTGTAACCATATTTCATGTCATTAATGATTTACACATTTTAAAATCTAAAATGCTATATATTACATCTTACACTATCATTTCAATTATAATTTGAGGGTATTGGGTTTTCCCTCTGTCTGTTACTAGTTCAGATAAAAGAGAAACCCACTTATGAAGAGAACTTGGCCACGTCTCTGATTACTGCCTTCAGGCTGATTTGGAAGAGAAGCAGAGAGAATATGTATACTCTCAGATGTCTGCATCCTCATAAAGCAGAAAGAAGCCTGGCACAAATTCTCACAGGGTTTTTAGCGACCCTGAACATGAAGCACCGTGATGGAGCAGGGATTGCTATGGCCAAGCTCTAGTCTCCTGCCAGCTCCGTCAAGCACACCCATGTAAGCACCCTTGGCTCTGGGGTAAGATCACTGGGGCAGCCCTGGTGTGGTAACAACACATACATCTCAAAGAGCAATGGCTGCAGCAGTCAAACCTCTCCATCTGTAAGTAGGGTGGAGGTTACATAAGCTCCAACCCTCAGCGGGCGCCCATATCATCCAGAATAAAAGGTAAAGCCACTTCATGGAGCAACATGGCCTTCCACAAGCTAACTCACTTTCTTTGACTTCATCTCAGTTGTTCACGACCTGCTGTTCAAACTCAACCTCACGGTAGGTATAGCAGCCACCTGTGGGCTTCATGAAAATACCAGACATCGGCTGACCTGTGGGCCCTGCGTTGTGTCTGCGCAGAAGCCTGTGGGCGAACCCGCTTGCTCTCCCAGGGTCTTCGCTCAAACATCATCTTCCCAGTGAGCCCTCACTTGAAAACCTCCTCACCACATCCTTGTTCCTTGGTGTCCTTACGCTTTGTATTTTCCCCACAAAGTTTAATCTGTCACTGCTAAGAGTGGATGTCTTTCTGCTCAGATCTAAGCTCCATACAGAACGGACGTTTATGTCAGTCATCTTTCTTGATGTATCACCGCACCTAAAACAGACTCCACGTGGTCAAGAGGCAATGTTAGGTTCTGGACACTGTCTGTGGACCACTTCCCTAAAACGAAAGGAAAAGAAAACAGAATTATGTACAACTTGTCAGTTTCTATGATGTGTGCAGTCTTAACGCAGCCAGTTTCCACCCACGTGTCTAAGCGTGGTGTTGGTTACTCACAGGCACCCTGGCTCTCCTAAGCCACTGATACTCAGCTCCAGCTATTCGTTAAAGGATGGAGAATGGCGTGAAATATGAGATTCTAAGTAGACAGACCACTGCAGGAACCGGCTCCCCTCAAGCCTCCAGCACTGGGAACTCTAAAGGATGCCGTAAAGGAAGAAGGAATCCGTGGGGGCTTCACAGATGACAAAGATAAAGGCGGCGCAGCCATGAGCAAAGTGCTTTGTCAAGCATGGCTAACTGTGCAGGATAAAACTGCAAAACACAAGAGCAGGCTTTCAAACTGCTTGCCAGTCACCTTCCCTCTCTCTCTCCTTCCTTCCCTCCATTTGTCTGTTTGAGGTAGGGTCTCTGTCACCCAGGCTGGTCTGAAATTTAACACATAGTCCAGGCTAGCCTAAAACTCACAGGACCCATCCTGACTGCTGGAATTGCATTCGTGTATTCGTGTGTGTGTGTGTGTGTATTCGTGTGTGTGTGTATTCGTGTGTGTGTATTCGTGTGTGTGTGTGTGTGTGATGGGGATTAATCTAGGGTAATGTAAATATTAAGCAAACAACGCTACTCCTTAATCATTTTCCCAGGCCCAAATTAAATCTTTGAATGTTTAAGAATGTGGTTCTATAGCTCCAGACAACAAAAGGAAGGATTCACTGACAGAAATAGACATTGTGCTTATCCCACTTAAAAAACAGAGAGCAGTATGAAATCTTCACAGTATGTCTGTCAGGCAAGTCCATCAGGAACTGAAGCTAAGCATTAACAGGAAGAATGAGTCTTATGATACTCATAAATGGTTGTTTCTCCACTACGTCATTCATTTATGCTTTCTACATGCTAAAATTAAAGCTTGTACTAATTAATGTATAGTGTCTCCATCTCTATTCTTGTTGCTGTAAGTAAGAGCAAACAAACAAAACC
Source organism: Ellobius talpinus (assembly GCA_001685095.1). Taxonomy (NCBI): domain Eukaryota; kingdom Metazoa; phylum Chordata; class Mammalia; order Rodentia; family Cricetidae; genus Ellobius; species Ellobius talpinus. The sequence goes on from LOJH01007559.1 coordinate 27,961, forward strand.
CCATGACAAGGTGGCTGAAGAACGGTCCAGTGGTTAGGAGAGTGGACTGCTTTCGCAGGAGACCCAAGTTTGATACCAAGACTCTTAACCACCTGTAACTGCAGTGCCAGGGGACGATGCCTTCTTCTGGTCTCCACGGGCACCTTCACTCACAAGTGCATACTCACACACACAAGCACATGCTTTTTTTCATCTTTTCAAAATAATAAAATTTCTAAAAAAAAAAAAACAACTCTGACGAAAACAACTTAAAGTAGAAAGGGTTTATTTTGGCCCACAGTTCCAGGTCACGGTCCATCACAGCGAGAAGAGGTCACGGTCCATCATAGCAAGAAGAGGTCATAGTCTATCGTGGTAAGAAGTTACAACAGCAGAAACATGAGGCACTTAGTTGCAGCAGCATCAAGAGGCAGGGAGCAATGAATTCAGGCTAGCATGTCCACTCTCGTCATTTTGCACAGCCCAGGATCCCTGCTCACAGTTAAAATGAGTCTTCTCACAGCAGCTAAAGTAATCAAAGACCATCCCTCACAGTCCCACCTCCAAGGTAGCTCTAGAATGTGAGAAGGTGACAAGTAACACAAGCCCAGATGGAGATATTAAGAATGTTTAAGAAGAGCCATTGAAAGTCTCAAAATTATAATCCTCAGCTTCCAGACATCTATAGTAAAAGTGTCAAGAGTGTGGAAAGTGGAGCATTCCCACATGCTAGGGGTAACAGAGCAAGGGAAAAGAACGGTTCAAATAAATCAAAAGAGCCTGGCATGGCAGTGTGTCCCTGTGATCTCGGCACTTGGGAGAATGAGGAAGGAAAGTCCCAGGCCAACCTGGCCTATAGAATGAGGCCTTGTTTCAAAAAAGAAAATGTGGAACTAATTTAAAATGCATGCAGTCAGTTCCTTTAATTGATGGAAACACATTAAATTTCAAATACAACCTTGTGCATATGTCATGTGCCTACGTGAAATCAACACACAGAAGGTGGGAAGGGAACACACTTGCGAAGGAAGGGTGGCAGATGGGAAAGGGGACATAGCTTAGAGGTAAGAGAACACACTGTGCCAGACCTGAGTTCAAATCCTCAGAATCCAGGCAGAATCTCGTGTGTAGCCCCATTACCTGCAACTCCAACATTGTGGGGGCAGAGATAAGAGGGTCTGGGGTTCCTGGCCACCTAGTTTCAAGTTCAGTAAGAGAACAAGCCAACGAGTGATGGAGAGGACACCCGACCCCCTCTGGCCTCTGTGCACATGCACGGACATGTATGTACTTACGGCAGGTTCCCATACTCCACACATTCTCACATACACTCAAAAAGTAATTTTTAAAGTGATGAAATTGACCATATGAATTTGTTTAGGATCTATTTCAAAATCCGTACAAAAATGGCAGTTAATATTTTAAAGGCTTAAACAAGCCAAAACAAAGATGACGATAAAAGAGATGTTATCTGTGGCATTGTGAAAGTTGCACAGGAAGTGGATTCTTGGTAACCGACTTAGACGGCAGTGAAGAAAGCAGAAAAGAGCAGGTCTTACTGCAGCAGACTCGGAAGGCTTAGGGCTGGTGGCTCTAGGGACCTCGGAGATGTGGCAGAACAATGTAAACTGCAGTGCAAAGAGGAAGATGTGCAGGACACGTTGAAGACACCTCCCCAGGTTACTCACCATGATTGTGCTGAAGCGTTTATGAGCGAACTATGTAAAGCACACAGATGTGTCAGGGCTAGCTATGAATTCTGTCTGTTTGCTATGATGCCACAGCGGGAAGCTAATACGTAATTCTAATATGTTTGTTTGTTTGTTTGCTGTTGTTGTTAAATATGAATGGCTAGGGAAATGTCTTAATTGGTAAATGGCTTGCTACATAAGCATGAAGACCTGGGTTTGTATCCCTAGCACGCCACATTAAAAAAAATTTAAATAAAAAATAATAGGGTAGCACATGTCTATAATCCAGGACTGGGGAGGAAGAGCAAGCCACAAGCCACCGTTTTCCCCTGGGTTTTACTGATGAGCCAGCCTAGGCAAATCAGGAAAGGAGTCTGTCCCTGAAAACAAAGTTGAAAAACAATTGAGGAATACATCCATTAGTAATCTGTGGGCTCTACACACATGCATGCCCAAATGAACACACATACACATACAATGAAGTATAAATATAAACATAGTATAGAGATGGAGATTAGGAGTAAAAAAATCATCTGAAAGAATTTAAATTTGTTTCATATGGGTAAGGGAAGGGGTGCTTGTTTAAATATGAAGTCCTATAAAATACTTAATTCTATTTGATAAAAAATAATAAAAAAAATATTTTATAAAAAATAAAAAGCTAAAGAAACTAAAAGGCAGGGAAGCTGGCTGGTACACTGAGGGGTAGCCAGAAAAAAGCTGGTTCAGTAGTACCAACCTTCTTCTCACATGCAAAACCAGTTTGTCTCTTCTTCCAGCCTTGCAGTTCTTAGAAAATGACCTGGATGATGCACTGTTCCTACATCACTAACACCCAGAGCCACTGTGAGCCCGTTGGAGCCCACAGAAGTGAATCTGCCTTACCTTGACAAAAGGTTAGAGTTCAGACCTATTCTTACTCCTTCAAGGTTATAGACAGGATGTTTGACCTAAGGTGTAGCTACAGGATATTTTGCCTAGACTAAAGGATATTTTGTTCTAGTCTGTGGTTTCTTGGTGTTTGGAGATGTGAGGAGGTAATTGTATTTATTTATTTATTTGTATCATTGTGGAGAAGTCTTTTACCTCCCTGCTCCTTTTGGAGTGGAGTGTATAAGCACTATAAGAAATCTACTTCGGCAGATCATAGTACTCACTTGGTGCAGGAGAATTGTCTGTAATCTGTCAATCATGTTTTAAATAAACGCT
>LOJH01007560.1:0-11024 GCA_001685095.1 Ellobius talpinus
CAATGCTGCTATGAACATGGTTGAGCACATGTCCTTGTGTTACAATTGAGCATCCTTTGGGTATATACCCAAAAATTATATTGTTGGGTCTTGAGGTAGGTTTTTTTCCTAATTTTCTGAGAAATCGCCATACTGAAATCCAAAGAGGCTGTACCAGTTTGGACTCCCACCAGCAATAGAGGAGTGTTCCCTTTATCCCACATCCTTTCCAACATAACTTGGCAGAACTCTTTTTATTTTTCAAGCATTCATAGCTAACTCTCAGCAATTCTTTAGTAATTATCTGGACAGAAATATCAAGAGCCTAAATGCTCTCTCTAATAAGTCAATAAATGGAATTGGAACATTAGAACTGTTGACATTCTTGATTCCTGGAAGGTCTGCTATTTAATTTAATTTACTATAATTATTTATTATATTAATTAATAATTTAATCTCCTTTCTCTCCTTCTTCCTCCTGGTCTTCCTCTTCTTCTCCTTCCTCTGTTCTTCTTTCTCTTTCTCTTCCTCTTCCTCTTCTTCTTCAGAAGGAAATGGAGAAGGAGTAGATTTAGGAGGAGGAGGTATGGGAGGGAATGGAAAGAGTGAAGAGAGGGAGAATTGTGATTGGGATGAGAGAATAAAAAAAAATCTAAAAAGTAAACTTTAAGTATTCCTTCTAAAGTTGATTCAATTTTGTTCAAATTCCACAGGAGACCAAATGCAACTAAGAGGTCTTTAAAAACAAATATTTATGAGAATAGGAAATGGGTTTCAAGAAGTTGGTAATATTCTATTTGAAACAAGTGGAAAAGGTTTTGTGTATATTAGAGACACAATGGAAGACTTTAAGGAAGAAAGATGTTCTAGTAGAAGCCAAAGCCATGGAAAGGTGGAATATAGTCATGATTTCACAGTCAGATCAAAGGCTGTGAAGAGAAAAGGAAGGGCTACAGAGGAGAAACTGAGGGGGAAGGACACAAGGTGAGTGATTTGTGAGTTATCCATGGGAAAGATGTGTCCTTAGATGCACTTGAATTCTTTTTACAATGCACCCTTGTTTCTCACTTGACATAACATATTTAAACTGCAAAGTTTGAATGCAAAAATAAAAGCAATAGCTGAGAACTTTTTTATTTTAGATTAACCAGACCCCAAATTTCTTGTGGTTAGCATATTGGTTTCAGGGAGCATTTCTTTGAAATTTGTTTATAAGGTTGGACAATTGATAAATCCTGTTGAGATGAGTTTGTATCATTGATCCAAGAAGAAACTGGTTCAAATGCCTTGATTTAACAAACCATAAATTCAGGTATGTATTTAATTTTTTAAGTCTACATTTTAAATTCTTGTTTTTTTCCCTGATATATCTTAACTCCTAAAGACTGCTTTCAATTTCTCCTATGTGTAAGAACTAGCTAAAAGTCTATTTAAATTGTGTAATCCTATTTCTCTTTTTCCACAAAAAGTCTGACTCACTAGTGCTGTGGTGTAAACACAGACGTTGCAGTTTGTAAATAGATAAGGGTGATTCAGGTGCAAGGCTGCAAAATTCTAAGAAATATTATTTTTTTGTAAAAATGTCGATAATGTAATGAGTCATCCATCTAGGTGGAGAGTATCTTTATAGCAAATTAATTTATTTTTGCTCTTTATAATTTTTGATTTTTGGATGACCTTTATTCATGAATAGATAGAAAGTAGAGGAAGTCCTAGAAGGTATATACCCATCGGGGAGGGTTATGTAACTTATAGAACATATATATATATATATATGAATATAAATAATTTATCTATGTTGTGATGATCAGAGAGCTGTGGTACACCTAATGAGAAAGAAAAGAGATAACTATTATTTCTATTTCTTTTATATTGAGTTGAGGCATCTAGCCAAATCTCTTTATATGCCTTTTTCATAGGGAGTCTCTAAGTGTGGAAATAGTCCTTAACTTCAGCACTTTTCCCTAGTAAACTCACTATAAACAATTGTTATAAATTTAATCTGACCTTCTACTATGCTAACCAGTTTAGATTCTTAATTAAATAAGATACTTAATACTATATACCATGTAACAATGTGTAAATCAGGTCAAGTAAGTTCAGCCTCATTCAAGGTATATAAAACCAATAAAGTATTCAATCAGCAATCAACACATCTATGATTAGATAGGTATTAAAATACCATTAAATTGAAAATTTGGTTCAAATATTTTAGAGCTAAAAAAGTGTAACAAATTAAAATCAGTCAAAATTACTCTGCCCCCTTTTTTGATAAGGGTCTTATTAGGTATCCCAGGCTGGTCTTGAACCCACAATCTTCCTTCCTCAGCCTCCCAAATTCCAGAATTGTATGGTTGTTCTACCACCTTCAATAGGACTACAGTCTCATTTCCTACCACTTTCTCAACTACCTTAACTATTCTTTGAAAGTTGCCTATAACAAGAACCATTCTTGGGTTGTATCATCCTCCAAAGGCTTCTACAACATCCTGACATTTTGTTCTTGCTCTGTTGATGCCTCTGCTTCACAGGAAGTCCACCATTTTCATGATCCACCCCATGTTTCTGTTGTTATGAACAAAAGCCTGGCTTACCATTTCTTACTATCCTTTGATGTGTGGGTACAGCAAACCTCTAACCCTAGTCAAACCCAAGCATTCACGCTGTCTCATCCATGCTAGGAGAAGGAAGAGGTACTGCTGATTTCCCAGTTATGACCTTCAGGCCCCAGACTTTATAGATATGGAACTGCATTGCCCAAGAAAAGAAAAAAAAGTTAATTGTGATCATTTTTTTTTCTCTAGGACTATAAAGGAATCAGTGTGCTTCCAGAAAGGAATAGTTTTACCACCCTTCTGAACATAAATGGCAGCTCTTGGCAATTTGGAGGAGCATCAGCAGGGCAGATGTAGTATTGGGTAGATCAGAGCTACCACCCCCTTCTTTTCCATAGTGGACCCACAAGCCCAGGAGCATACTCCTGTGTGGCCTCTTCTCCCAATTGCTTCTGAATGCAATTATTTTACAGAAATCCAGCTGGAAGGTATATTTGTTTCAGTGGATAGATTAGCTATGTGTTCCTTGATTTTGGTCTTATTTGTGAGACCCAGAGTCTTGGCTTATGGGTGTATTAGAAGGCTGCTTGTTTATCTCAGCCACCCAGAACCTAAATAGCCACACAGAAACTGTATTATTAAATCACTGCTTGGACTATTAGCTCTAGCTTCTTATTGACTAGCTCTCACATCTTAATTTAACCCATTTCCTTTATTCTATATATCACCATGAGGCTGTGGCTTACCTGGTAAAGTTCCAGCATCTGTCTCCAGCAGAGTTACATGGCTTCTCTCTGACTCTACCTCATTTCTCCCAGCATTCAGTTTAGTTTTCTTTGTCTAACTCTACTCTACCCTATCACAGGCCCAAAACAGCTTCTTTATTACCAGTGGTATTCATGGCATATAGAGGGGAATCCCACATCATATGGGGGTTTTGTTCTTTCCCATGGGGAGACAAAGAAGACAAAAATAGAACAATCAGTCATAGGGCAGCTCATGTCCATTTTATCTTTAGGGGTTAAAGGATCTGGTGATGACCCATCTATCACTGTTCTCTGTAGCCTCTTTCTGCCAGCTGTAGTTGATCCATAGCACAATACCAGTGACCTTCACTGCTATGGGAGTAGTGAGGACAACAGGGTTTGGAACTTTCCATTTTGGCTCTGGGACGGGAGCCATACAAGGTCACCAGGCTGGACTTGTGAGCAAGCTCAATCAGAAACAAGGGCTTGGCCTGTCAGACTGTCTGATGAGTAGTTGCACAGCTTGTTGAAGAGCCTGTAAGGACTTGATAAGGGAATTGTTAATCTCTGTCTTACGAACATCTCTTAGCTTAGGGAGGAGAGAGGTAGGTCTCTCAAACATAATTTCAAATAGGGTGAAACCTTGTCAATGTGGTGTGCACTGGAACCTTAGGAAAGAAAATGATAGGAGATTGGCCCAAGTTTTATTAGCCTCAAGGACATATTTAGTCAAAAGTTTCCTTCAAAGTCCTACTTATCTTTCTACCCATCTTGAGTATCATAGCCTATAGGCGCAATGCAGTTTCAAATAACTATTTAGGACCTTTGCCAGATTTTGGGGAAACTTTGACTGTGAAAGCAGGACCATTGTCAGACCCCAAGGAGAGAGGCAATCCAAACCTAGGAGTCCACTCTTGGAGGAGTTTCTTGGTGACCATTGAGTTTGTTTCCATTTCAGTAGGATAGGCTTGCACCCACCCAGAGGAGGTATATATGAAAACAAACAAAAGCTTATATCCAAGAACTGTGGGTTTGATTTCTGTCAAATCTTGTTCTCAATGTTCTTCAGGGTGCTTTCTCAGGAGCAGATTCTTTCAAGAGCATTTCTTCCCCCTCAGAGTTCCCTTGTGCTCCTGCGGTACACCTGGACACAATGTCTTTGACAAGATTGTCTAGTTGAGGGATGTAATATCTGGGCCTGAGTAACTCAGCTTTTTTGAATGTCCCCAGATAGGTTAACTTCTGGAGTTTGACAACCCTCTGTCCTCCAATAGCAGTGGAAGTACAGGTCTCCCACGGGGCGAGAACCACTATCCATTTACTTCCTGTTTGGCATCTTCCGTTTTGCCCAGTTGGGTTTTTTTCAGTGTGCAGCTTAGGCACTGGAACAATTGGGATTCAGGCAGTGTAATCGAGACCTGGAGAGGTCCCATTGGTTCTACGACTACCTCATAAGACAGAGAGATACACAGAAAGGCAACCAGTAAAGGCAACCAGGGGTAGGCCACCACACAGTCTTAAACCTGGGGGTCTGGTGACGTTTCACATAGATCCCAGACACTTGAATTAGGGTCATGCCCAGCCTTTCTTAAGCACCCTATTCATAGAGTCATAAACAGACTTACAGATTTACAGACTTACAGATTCAGACGCAACAGATTCAGGTGACTTTCTGTTATTTTCTGTTTTTGGGTGCAGGAGCAGGAGCCTCTGTAGTAGCAGGGATGGAGATAAGAGAAGTTCCTTTGGCCCTGAAAAGTCTCAGGTACATGCTCCCTAGGAAATGTCCCTTTTCTGTACTCTCACCCTAGAGGGTATCATAGACTCCCAGTGTCCCAGTGTCTCAGTCTCTTAGGATCTTGCTGAGATCTCAATGATGTTTCACAGTAACCCCCAGAGACCACCACTTAAAGCTTAAAAAGAAAGTCTTAACTGCCTGCCAGCAGCTATATGGGGAACTTGCCCAAATAATGCAGCCATGAACCTTGCATCCCTTTGTCTTTTACACACAAAAACTACATCCTGGCTGTCATGTTTCAGTTAGTGAAAATAGGCATTTAAAGAAAAATTACATACTCTATTCAGGTGTCAATGACGGGGACACATTTGATTTTATAAGTTTCTCCCTGTTTTTAGTTTAGTTTAGTTTTAGTTTTGGGCTCATGGATTATATTTCTGTTAGTCGATAAGAAATGTAAGAATGAAATGTTAATAAATTTCAGTTTAGTTCTGTAATGTCAAGAATTTAAGAATTAAAAAATAGATTGAGTAAAGAAAAAAGAAACAGAATTACAAAAAACAAAAAGTAATGAATTAGGAATTTTCCTGGAATGTGGACTAGGTCTTTGATGGGATTAGCTCTTTGTTCCCATTTTGGAAGTTGCTGGGGGCCTATGTGCTAGGTTTTAAGGGAAGAATGGGGCTTTTAACATGGAATCAGTTGTGCTAAGTAAGGTCTGCAGTCCTGTTACAAGACATACCCCCTTTAAACCAGTTTCCTCAACTTAACTTAAAGGCTAATAATTGTTTGAGCAAAGCTACGGTAAGACTATTCAGCTCTGACTCCACTCCCCGTGGCCATTAGTGTCTTTCAGTAAACAGCACACATACTTGGTGTGCTGAATAAACAAATTTCAGGAAGGTCCTATTACTTTCTCATCCTCTTGGTACAAACACGTGACCATGAAAAACAAACACCTGTTAGTGCCCTCTTTTTGTTTTTATTTATTTTTCTTTCTTTTTCTTCTTTTTTAACGGTAGCTGAGTAAATCAGATAGCACTCTACTATGTTTTTGTAAGTTCCTTTCCAAATATCCATCCCCCACAGATTCTCAGTCCTTCTTATACACAGTATGGAAGCAGTCATATTCTGGCATAACCTTTTCACGAATCACTTGTAGACCTGTCTAGTGAAAAGGGGTACATCGTAGCTCGCATCAATAATCCCAGCCCTAGGCAGGAGGATTTCCACAAATTCAAGACTTTGGCTATATAGTAAGTTCTGAGTCAGCCTGGGGGTACATTTTGAGAACTCATTGAGGTCACTCAGCTCTTAGCTTCCAAGTGAAATTGTGAAATAATAGATGATAGTCCGTGTAGCTCTCCTTTATGTCTGCATTCCTCTTTGTGCTTGAAAGGGGTCTTTAATACATTTTCCCACGATCCTCTTTGTTCCTTATACTCATTTTCTTCCATCATTTCTCAGCTGTCAATTTTTCTATCACATTTAGATGAAAATCTAGAAATTGAAATAGGCAAGTGTAGCCATGTAATCTTCCTTCCTTTGTTCTGGAGGAGTCTCCTCTCAGCTAGAGTTGACAAGACTGAATTTCTGAGCTTATCAAATTGGAGAGAATGGGAATTTGAACTTTGTTTTGGAGAAGCAGCAGCAGCAACAGAGAAAAGGGTGTCTGGGCCTTGGAACAGGGTCACTAAAATCTAGAGGGTACAACAATTTAAATACAGATTTTTAAGGCTACTCTGCAATCCAAATAGGATGTGTAGCTTTCAATATTTTAGTTTACATCTAAATTAACATCACCATACCCTGGTATCAAAAACCTATATGAATATATTTTCTGTTATTATTATGCTTTAAGAACAAATAAGAACCCCTCCAACTGAAACTAAAAGGAAAATCTGTTTCACATATAGACATACTCAGATTTGCTTGTTTAATTGAGAATTCAAGGACACCACCGAGGACCCAAATTCTTCCACATCCTGCCTTTCTTTGGGTGTCAGCTCACTCAGCCTCTTGTTGTCTATGAGAGAGTTATTATCGGTCCAGGCACAAAACTCAGACTTTTCAATTTTGTGGGAAAGAAGTGACTTCTTCCCCTTCCTTGTTTTTGGCCATGCAGTGAGCATGCACTTGGTGCCTCTGTCACGTGAGCCCCTCAGAACATCCTCAGAAGGATTGGAGTCACTGACTAGAACCAAAGCTCCAAAAATGCTCTTTCCAAAATGGGAAGGGCAGTTAAAACCAGTCTGAGATTCCATCCAATGAGTCACAATGACAACTACTAAGAAAACAAGGGGTGGGGCTGGAGAGATGGTTCAGCCATTTTGAACTTTGTGGATCTCGTAGAGGACCGAGGTTCAACACTTAGCACCACCCTGCAGCTCAAAATGATCTGTAACTGCAGTTCCAGGGGATCCAATGCTCTCTTCTGAGCTCTGCAGGCATCAGGCATGATACACAGAAATATATGCACTCATACATGTAAATATATAAACACCCATACGTATAAAATAAAATAAGTAAATTTAAAAATATGAAAGAAAACATAGGCCAAAACTGCGGTGAGACGGTGAGGAAAGAGGAACTTTTGCTGCTCATATCCCTGTGAACTGGTATAGCCACTCTGGAAACCGGCATGAAGGCTTCTTAAAATAATAAAGAAATAAAGCCCTAAAAGCGGAACCAAATGACACAACTATATCACTTTGGAGTACGTACACAAAAAATACCACAGAGATATTTGTCCACCCATATTTATTGCTGCTTTACTCACAGTAGCTGGAAAATGGAATCAGCCACCAACTGACGAATGGGTAAAAAAAAATTGGTAAATATACACGAAAAAAACAAAAGAGGACCTAAAAGACGTTTCCTCTTTTTATATTCCTCAGATTCTTTTTTATATAGTGGGAAAAAATAAACATTCTTATTTTCTAGGGTATCTCCTCAAATTGCTTCCTAAAAAGTGTGGTGGGAAGTAAGAATTCTCTCTCCTCTCCCTCTTTAAGTACCTTCTATTGTGTCTTCGCGCAGACTGATGGATTGGCAGGATGGTCTGCGCAAGACTTCCACAGCATCATCTAGTTTTCTGCAGGCAGCTGTGGATGAAATGGAGGCTGCTCTTGTTGCTGGTATCATTTCTACTCATTTGGCTGAGTCTTGAGGGACCAATTCAGTCAGAGAGCCGCGTTCTTTGTTCTAGAAATTTGGCTTGTTTTCTGAAATTTCTCCTTCTATCTTCTCTAATTTGTCTTTTGAGAACTTCCATCAGTTAGAGACTGGGTCCCCTAAGTGAATCATCACTGTAATTCTTTTCTATTATATTTTAAATACTCTTATTTCTTTGTTCTATATTGTTAGCAGTCTCCACCATTTTATCTTCCAAATACAGCTATTAACATCTAACAGTTAAGGTCTCCTTCCCCCAAATCAAAGGTGTTTAATAACCATGCTGACTCTCTAACTATGAACCCTGAATTTAAGTCTTCTGGGTAGCAAATCCTATCTCTAGGAATAGAGCTTTCCCATCACCTCATTCGTAGAACAAATGTTAACAAGCTAAAACAGAACGCAGATGAATCATCCATAAAGTTTACTGTAATGTTAAGAAATAATAAAGAAAATACTAAGATTAGAAACAAATACATTTTATTTCCTTTCATTCAGAGAAATGCAATGAGACAGTCATCCATTAGGCAGATACAGTGTTACTCTTTTTTTGCTCTAGAGTCCATATTTCTTTGGGACTGTGCCTGGTTTAATTCCTTTCTTGTGAAACTATACCTTTCTCTAGGATTTTTGAAAACTCACCTCTTCCTATGCTTCCAGGACCATTTTTATGACTATTTTTGTTTTGTTTGAGACAGTCTCACTATATATCCCTGGCTGGTCTGGAACTCACTATGTAGACCAGACTGGCCTTGAACACATAGAGATCCACCTACCTTTCCTTCCCAGGATTGGGACTAAAGTGTGTACCATGTCAAGCTCCTTCATTGTCTGGTAGAAAAATGTCTTTATGTATTGCTTTGCCATCATTTCAAAGGTTCTACAAGAGAACACAATAAATATATGTACTCAGTACAAGAACTGAATTGCCCAGGGCAAGAACTGAACAGTAAACACATTTGGATTTTAATATGTGTGCTGTATTTTCCCATTTCATTTACTAGTTGATGGGCCATCTATTCCCCAAAAGAGAATTTCTAATTTTCACGAATTATTAATTAAAGTGTTATGATACCAAATGCCCCACAGTTAGCAATTTCTGTCTGGGAAATACATGCTGATTAATTCAATGTAGAGCTGACTTTGTATCTTTCTCTTTACAGACAATTGACAGCCTGTCAACTGTGACTAACCCAGGCTGCATCCAGCATGATATAGTCTTAAGAGACTAGATAAGAGGCAACCAGGTAAAATTAATTTTCAGATCTGGTGACATCTTAATCAGTGTTCTATTTCTTTAAAGAGACATCATGACCATAGCAACTCTTACATAAGAAAACATTTAGCTGGGGCTTGCTTACGGTTTCAGAGGTTTAGTCCATTATCATCATGGTGGGGAGCATGCTGATCCATAGGCGGGTAGAGACTCTGGGCTTGGCATGGATTTTTGAAACCTCAAAGCTCACCCCTAATGATACACTTCCTCCCTCAAGGCCACACCTCTTAACCCTTTCAAACAGTGCGACACCCAGTGACTAAGCATTCAAATCTATGAGGCTATGAAGGCTATTCTCATTAAAACACCACAAATGAGAAATGGGAACTTGAGGATTTACTCCACTAAAGTCACAAAGGAAAAGCAAAAACTGGTTGGAAATGCCTTTATGTGTTGTAAGAGTAGGATAACTTCTTAGCTGAGGATCATAAAATAATAATAAACAAAGATCATGAAGTTATAATAGATTGGGGGTTATTTTGAGTAAAATTGGGCTGATTGAGGATGGTCTTCGCAAGGTAGCTTTCAATCTTTGTAAATAAAACTTGGCTCATAGCAAAAATGGATCTTGTATCTGTACTTGGAAATAGGAGATACATTTTAAGAAGGTATTTTGCTTAAAATATGGGATGCACTCTTACACATTCTCTTCTTGCATCTCTGTTTCGCACATATATTAAAGTAACACAGCCTCCATGAGATGGAAACTGTACCTTGATCACCATGCTTGAGTGATCAAGAACCTGAGATTAGATAACACAGGGGCCTACAGTAAAACCAAGCATCACTGTTCTAAAAACAAAACAACAAACAAAGCCAGAACGGCAATAAAATGACTCCTAGTGGCGTTCTACTCTCTTCATAGAGCAGTGCCTTGTTCAGCCATCATCAGAGAAGCTTTCTCTGGCAGAAGATGGGAACAAATGCAGAAATCCCCAGTCATACAACATGCGGAGAGTGTGAGACCATGGAACACTCAGCCTGAAATAGTATGGCTCCATCAAGTCCCTTGTATCAGGCAGGACTCATGAAACTGTATGGAACAGGACACAGAAAGAGTCTAAGTACCAGAGGGGGTGGAGAACACCGAGAAAACAAAGCCCTCTAAATCAAAATGATCAAAGCTTATAGGACCTCACACAGTATGAACTCACACAGACTAAGGCAGCTTGCACAAGACCCACATGAGATTTCATGTGGGATGGCCCTCTGTATGTTATGAATGTGTTTTATTGCCATGGGATAATAAAGAAGCTGCTTTGGTCTATGATAAGACAGAATATAGGTAGGCCAAAAAGTCAAACTGAATACAAAGAGAAAAAAGGCAGAGTCGAAGGAGACGCCAGCAGCCACCAGGGAAGCAAGGTGTGAGGTAACAAGGCACAAACCTCTAGGTAAACTGTAGACTAATAGAAATGGGTTCATTTAAGTTGTGAGGGCTAGCCAATAAGGTGATGTATGCTGTAAGTATGTTTTATTGCCATGGGGTAATTAAAAAAGCTGCTTTCAGCCAATGGCTTAACAGAATAAAGCCAGGCGGGAAACCCAAACAGAGA
>LOJH01007560.1:11161-24185 GCA_001685095.1 Ellobius talpinus
AGAGAGAGAGAGAGAGAGAGAGAGAGAGAGAGAGAGAAGGCAGAGTCAGGAAGAAGCCATGTAGCCCACTGGAGACAGGTGCCTGACGCTGGGCAGAACTTTACCCGGTAATCCAAAGCCACATGGTGATACACAGATGAATAGCAATGGGTTGATTTAAGATATAAGAACTTGATAGCAATAAGCTTAAGTGATTGGCCAAGCAGTGATTTAAGTAATATAGTTTCTGTGTAATTATTTCCAGTCAGGGCAGTCAGGAAACAAACTAGCAGCCTCCCCCAACAATTGGCCAAACAATTTGTTATTAGTATTAGGCCTCAGACTGGTTATTTGGGAACTGGCAGGTGAGACAGAAATCTCCAATTACAGAGTCTCTACCAGGTCCTTTGTGCACATATTATGGCTTCCAATTTAGTGTTTTTGTGGGATTTATGAGTGCAGAAATGAGTGAGTCTCTGTTTCCTGTGCCTTCTCTTGGACTTGTTTCCTTTTATGTTTATTTGCTTGTTTTGTCCAATTCTATTGTGTTCATTTTTTGTTTTATTTTATTTATTTAATTATTATCCCTTAGAAGCCTGCTTGTTTTCTAATGAGAGACAGAAAGGGAGTGGATCTGGATGGGAGGGGAGGTGGGGAGGATGTGGAGGAGCAAAGGGAGGGAAAACCATAACCAGGATATATTATGTGAAAGAAATCTATTTTCAATTAAAGGGAAAACTCATCTAATGGGAAAAACAAGGCACACCAATGCAGCACAAGAATTCCCATTCACTAGTGATCAGTGATCTCCAGGCTGAAAAATACCTCTCCAATGGACTTTGAGAAATGGCACTTTTGCGTTAAAATTTGGCTTCTAAACACTCCTGAATTAAGGAACATATATTTACTTCATCTCTGCTTAGGAGACACCAAGCCATTCATACTCCACTAAGTAACTAGAGTCCTTTTGGTGCCTCCTACTCTAGCTGTAGGCACAGTGCCTAGGATTAAATTGTCTGGAATGATACAGAATGATAGTAACTAGAGAGAGGGGGTAGGAGAAATCAGCCAGAGAGTCAAAGTCATCCTAAGCCAGCTTTTTAACTGATGCAAACCTTTTGTTCTGAGATGATAGAAGAGAGGGGTGAAATGGGAATGGGAGGGACTAGGCATTGGGAAGGCTCCAGACTTAGGAGAATGGATGACGTAAGCGGAAAGACTGTTGTTGGATCCTCTTCACACATGATTGTCCCAATAGGGTGATGGATTATCTGTGTGCTCTGCCCATCCTGCGCCTGATAGCTATCCTCGTTTGCCCTTCTCTCTCTGAGAAGAGAAGTATGTGGAGTTAAACGAGACGTCAACTTCCTAAGAAAGTTCAGCTGGGGTTGATTCCGGTCTAGGAAGGTAGTGAGAGAACAGATAGGTCATTTAGGGCACAAGCCAAGCAACACAAGTAAGAACGCAATAGACGTGGTCTGAGGGTAGGCTGTCGCCAACAAGAAGGATTTTTTGAAAAGCAACAAGAAAGTAGAAATTTCTAAACTGTCATAGTGACAACATGTTTTAGAAGAATTTTTATAGTAACTTTTAAATGCTAAGAACAAAATAAGAAAATACGGGACTCACAATCTTAGCATTTTCAAATCCAACTACAAACAGAAGAATAGACAATATTTACTTTCCTGCAATGTTATTTGGTTGAATGCAAGATCAGAAAGTTTAGTATTCTGAAATTTTGTAAACTCAAGAACTATCAGTAGAGGATTCATTGAGAGAACCAAAATTAGAAGAAAGAATTGAACAAAATTCTTTTGAAACCTACTTGAGGGCTGACAGAAGTAGTCACAGACAGGTGCCCAAATCATATTCAAGCTAGGTAAGCTTTTTAATATCAAAATCAATCAATAATCTCCTCTGTGAGAGGGACTTGGGTGGAAGTCAACATACCTCAAAGTTAATATCCAGCCAGAATTGAGGACCACTGCTCTTTACCCTTCCTTTTCATAGTGTGGTCCAAAATTAATTAGCAGTAGGTATTGCCTTGGATTATAGTTAAAATATCACATAACTTAAAGACCTTTTTAGACCCCCTGAATCAGACTTGAAATTTAGGTGATTCCTGTACATACTAAACTCGAGAATTACTGATTGAGAGAATAGAATACATAAGCTATTAATGTCTGAAGCTCACAACTTTTTAAATATCCCTTCTTCTGTGATTTTGTGCTACAGCACAAATCTCAGAAAGGTTCATACACATGTACCCACCTTGGCCCATGACCTCTGACTTCACCAACCATTCTGACTTAATGTATTATTCCTCAGAATAACAGCCCAGTTCCATTCTTGATCCTGCCTGTGAATGTCCTTGACTCTGCCCTAGGAGAGCTGAACCTTACCAGCACCATACCTAGTATCTAGTGTCCTTAGATAATCAAATGTTGGAAATCTTTGTCTATTTATTCTTAGGTTAAGCATCAACAATTACCCTTAAATATTGGTCCTTATTTTTTTCTAGGTCTCCCTCCTTTTGGTTTATAATGCTACATTTCATCAGAGCCCAGTGACTATGTGACATTTGGCTTTCTATGAAGAGCCAATTCTTTGCTTAAGAAGTTCATAGGGTTCTGAATGTGTGTAGAGCTGGCTGGGGGTGCTGAAAGATGCTACATGCACTGACTTTTCTAATTATCCAACTAGTCCATGACTCATTAGTTCTTTTCCCCACCAGGCTACTGGAATAGACTTTTATCTATTAGAAAGACTTCTAGAGCAGATTCCTCCTCCATTCCACTGAGATCCGCACAACAGCAATCTTTTATTCCCATAAAGTCCCCCACTCTGGTCTTCCTTCTTGCCTACGGTAGGAAGTTTCATGTCCTATGTCCTTTGTGAGATCTAACATTATCCATGGGGTATAGATTCATCACATGGTCATAGCAGGACCAAAAGGCTTGTGAGATCTTGAAGATCTCAATTTATAGGGACAACTAAATATATATAAGAAATCATGACCAAACTAGAGAGATTTTTCCACTATATTATTTACTTTTCTGATTATGAAAGCTTATTCCTATTCCTACCACACTAAGATAAACATATTCTGGGGTCCTGAGGTAAATGTACCCCCAAACATAGAGGTGAAATTCCTATAATATGGCTGCAGCTCATCTTACCTAGGTGGCCATAGATTGGATTTAGGGATATAATCAACTCTGGCTCACTACGGAATTCATTTCTTGAAAGGAGGATGGAAAATTCCCTAAAAAAACAAAAAATAGGTAAATCTCCCAATGGAACACAGGTCACTGGACCAAGACATGTAGTTGCCTTAAAATCAGGGACTTTTGAATTGAACAGCTGTAACCCATTTGGGCAGTTGTGCAGAACAGAAAGTTGGCAGACCAGACACTGTTTTCAAACATTCAAACATTCAAACATAAGATATTTGGGGCCAAAGCTTGTGATTAAGAAATCAAATATTTTCTTTCCCCCTTCCAACCTGTTCTCAAAATGTGGAAAGTTATATGATTTTTCTTCCCTGAATCTTTATTTGTGGTTATTGGGAATTGACTGTCTCCTCAGCCAGACTAGATTCAGCCGCTGGAGATTGATTTGATTCAATTCAGCACATTCCAATCCAATCCAACTCAGCCTCATCTACCTTTCTTTGGGGGAGACTTATATAAAAATAAAAAGCTTCAGTGCTTTGGGGCTGACATACCTGTTGGCTGCAGCTCATCTTATCAAATATCTTGACTTTTGTATAATGTCACTGCTTTTTGTTTCCACCATGGTCTTATGGATCTGATTTCTAGCCTTTCCCGAGTCTTGGCTTCTTCTTTTTCTATGTATCTGAGCTAATGTATAGTATAGATTGATCTAGTCTCTTTGGGTGGGGCCCAATTCTAACCATCCTTTTTGCATCCTAGCTTTTGTGGAAGCTCTTCTCCTGTCCTCCTCTCTACATTACACTTTACTTCATTCTTTCATGTCTCATTTTCTCCTCCCACAGCTTGGCCTGACATGGTCCAGGTCCTCTCCAAAGGTTTCCCTTCACATATACTTGCTGAGATATGCATGAACAGCTGGTATCAGCTTTTTGTTCTCCTTCAGTTCCTCGTGAAATATGGGCAGATGAGAGAGAAAGAGATTAACGAGAATAGCATCATAGAAATGACTTCGTGCCTAGAAAATATTAAGAACCTACTTTGACTCCATTTGAATAGTGGGGTGTCTGGATTCTAACCCATTTCTTTCTGTTCTACCTGCACTCAACCACAGATCTAAATGGCCTGGCAATGCAGGTTGGTGAGGGGCATGAGTAGGGAATGTCTACTGAAAGCTGACTGTTGTTACCACCCACTGTGAGGAGCAAAAGGGTGAAGCCAAAAGGTCTATTAATCAGATAAATATCCAGAATGGCTTTAGTGGCATCTAAAGTCCTAAAATGCAACAAGTCTTTCTCTGTCCTACCAGCTCCCAAATATGACACAGAGACTTCTTATTAATTATGAAAGTTCAGCCTATAACTTAGGCTTGTTCCTAACTAGCTCTTATAACTTAAATTAACCATTTATATTAATCTATGTTCAGGTAAGTGGCTCGTGGCTGATACCTCTCCTCCTGCACATCCTGCTTGCTCTGTGTCTCCTGGCTTCTTCTGTGCACCTCAATCCTGTCTTCCTCTTCCTTTCTCTCTGCCTATCTCTCCTGCCTAGCTATTGGCCATTCAGCTTTTTATTATACCACTCACAGCAACATATCTTCACACAGTGTAAAAATATTCCACAACTCTGAAATTCAGTGAGTCATCAGTATTTGTGGGTTCCATTTCAATAGATTCAAAGAACTACAACAGAAAATATTCATTTTTAAGTTACACCTGTACTAAATATGTAGGACTATTTCCTTGTCATTCTCTGATGTCATACTGGACATTCTGTTGCTGTGATAAAACACCATGACCAAAATCAACTCAGAGAGGAAAGGATGTATTTAGCTTACATGTCTAGATCGTAGTCCACGATGAAGGCCAATCAGGGTAGAAACTCAAGGCAGGAAACTGAAGGCAAGAACTGAAACAGAGACCATAGAGGCATGTTGCTCACTGACTTGCTCTCGATGGCTTTCGGATATCACTCAGGATCATCTGCCCAGGGGAGGCACCACCCACTGTGGGCTGGGTCCTCCCGAATCAGTCATTAATTAAGAAACACCTCCACAAATTTGCCTACAAGCCAATCTAATGGCAGGTATCTTCTCAACTGAGGTTCCTTCTTCCTCTAGATAAGCTAGATGACTCTATGTCAAGTTGACTAACCAACACACTTAACAGTGTACACAGCTGCTGTTTACAAAGCACTTACAATGTAATGGGTATCATGGTTTACCCAGAAACAATGTGTATACCAGGGGATAGTGAAGGTATGTGCAAATGATACACTTTTTATGTAAGGTTTTGAGCATCCCCAGATTAGGCTCTTTAAAGATATTCCAGATAACAAGGACAAATGTATTATTGCCTTGCCAGTAATAAAGAGCCACTTCCCGTCTCCAGTCAACCTTCTTTGGCATGCTGCTTTGACCACAACTACTGGTTTCTGTCATCCTTCCCCTACTAAATGTCTGACGTTCTGATGAATGAGTTCTGGGCTTGGTACCATGTTAAATGTTATAAAAGATACTCCTCACTGATCAATATTAACTGTCTGTCATAGTAATATAGTGCTTAGATTCCCTTGGGAGCCCAAAGTAAAGGAAATAACTTCTTATGATCATCTTAGGAAACACTATTCTTGTGACGTGGCATTCAAATAAAATTTTCCATTTTTGTTGTTGTTTTGGTTTTTGACTTTCGGCTTTTTTGTTGTTGTTGTTGTTGTTGATTGTTTGACTTTCTGAGATGTGTCTTTCAGTCTTTGAAAACAGATCCCTAAAGCACAATTTCCTAAACTCATTGTGGTCTAATGAGAGACAGGTGGCCATTGCTGAGCCCACCTCTAAAACATATTTGTCCTTTCTTCTCTGACCCCATTCCTAACAAATAACACAGATCTTTTCCCTCCACCTTTCTTCCCCTAGTTCATCCCATTCACCTGGCTCCAAAACCAGCAGGCATTCACTGGTATCACATCAGCTAAGCAGAACAGGGAAACAGGTAAGCTAACTGAAAATCCCCATTACTCACCCTCCACTCCAAATCCAATCCCCTAGTCTCATCCCCAACACTACAACAGACCACCAGCTGCAGCCTTCCTTCGCCCTGGCCATATTACTTATGGATCCCAGCATCCTTCCACTCTCAACAAGTCTCCCCCAAATTGGTTGCCTTATCCCAGCCCTCAACCCCAGCAGGCACCCCCTGCTAAACCAGGGGTCCCTCCTTACAGCACAACTAATTAGTAGGCTAGAGGCAGACCCACACTTCTACTGCTTTTGAGCTCCAATTCTCCCAGTCTCGTCCCCCTCTTGGTTTCAGGAAAATTGCTGCACTATCTATTTCCTTTGGACTCTACACCAAGTGAATGGCAAAGACTTCCCACAATCTTCCTCCCCACAACTCATCCCAGTATCCCAGCCTGCAACACCAGCAGGCATTCCCTGTGAACACACCAGATGAGCAGGCCTGGAGAACAGGCAACACCCAGCTATCATATTCTCTGAAAATCCAGAGCAGAAACAGAAAACAAGGGACAAAAGACCCTCTGAACAGAGCAAAGCCTAGAAATCAGCACCTTGACTTATAATTATCCCAACCCATATGCTTAGACACTAGTGTGAAAACAATCAATAGCAGCCAGGACAATAAGTCTCTGCTAGAGCCCAGCTGTTCTACCACAGCAAACTCTGAGTATTCAACATAGCGAAAGCACAAGAATAACACCTGCAAATGAAGATGATAGGGGTCTGTAGCATGAATTCTAATTGATCTTAATAATAAAAACCCAGAGTAATAATATAGGGCTTAATGATGAAAGATCAGAGAAGCAGAACAGCCAACCACTAGAGGTTCTTACCTCTACCAGTACTCAGGCCAAAGGGGTGATACTGTCTCTACGGATCCTCATACCAAAAGCTGTGTCTCTGAAACCTCAGACCGCATCTCAGACTGAAGCCTCGGACTGCATATAATCTCCTTTCTCCTGCTGCCTTATATTCCTCTCTCTGCCCAGCTGTATTCCTTCTGTCTCCACCTCCCTAGGGATGGGATTAAAGGTGTGTGATCTCAAGTGCTGGGATCATCTTTGTGTGAGCTCTTTCTCTTTTACACAGATTCAGTCTTGTGCATACTAGGGTGACCTTGAACTCATAAAGATCTATCTGCCCTGTCTCCTGAGTGAGATTAAAGGTGTGCACCATCACTGTCTGGCCTCTAAGGGTAACTAGTGGCTTAACGCTGCACTCTGATCTTCAGGAAAGCTTTATTTGTTAGATCACAAACAAAATGTCACTACAAAGGTCCTTAAGAGGAAATAAATAAGACCCTTAAAGAAATTCAATAAAACAGACATACAGTAGAGAGAAATGAATAAAACAGTTCAAGACCTGAAAATGGAAATAGAAACAATAAAAAAACATTAATGGAGAAAATTGTGGAAATGAATTTAGGAATTTGAACAGGAACTACAGAGGCAAGCTTCACCAATAGAATACAAAAGATGGAAGACAGAATCTCAGGCATTGAAGATATGGTAAAAGAAACAGATACATGGGTCAAAGAAAATGTTAATTCTAAAAAATTCCTTAGACAAAACATTCAGGATATCTGGGACAGTATGGACTGTATGCAAAGACCAAACTTAAGAATAATAGGAATAGAGGAAGGAGAATTCTAACTTAAAGTACCAGGAAATATTTTCAACAAAAATCATAGAAGAATGTCTTCTTTCTTTCTTTTATGTTTTTAACAACATATGGAATTAAAAAAAGAATATTAAAAGCTGCAAGGGAAAAAGACAAAGAAACATATAAAGGCAGACTTGCTTGAATTGCACCTGACTTCTCAATGGAATGATAAAAACCAGAAGGGCCTGGACAGATGTCCTGCAGACTCTGAAAAGTCACAAATACCAACCTGGGCTAATACCCCCAGCAAAATTTTCAATCACCAGAGATGGAAAAAACAAGATATTTCATAATAAAGTCAAATTTAAATAATATCTACTCATAAATCCAGGCCTACAGAACATACTAGAAGGAAAACAACACAAAGAGGTTGACCTTACCCACGAAGATGCAGGAAATAAACAATATCATACCAGAAAAATCAAGAGAAGAGAAACACACACACACACCACCACCACCACCAACAACAACAACAACAACAAGCAACATCAAAAACAAATAGCAAAATAACAGAAATCAACCATCACTGGTCATTGATAAGGCTCAATATCAGTGGTCTCAATTCCCCAATATAAAGACACAGACTAACAGAATGGATGCATTAACAGGGTCCATTCTCCTGCTACATCCAAGAAACACACTTCAACATCAAGGATAGACATTTCCTCTGGGTGAAAGTTTGGAAAAAGGTATTCCAAGCAAATGGACTTCAGAAGCAAGTGGTGTAGATATTTTAATATCTAACAAAATAGAATTCAAACCAAGACTAATCAAAAGGGATGGGAAAGATACTTCATACTCATCAAAGGATAAATCCCCCAAAATGGCATTCAATTACTAACATGCCCCAAACACAAGGACACTCACTTTCGTGAGAAAAAAAATAAAACACTGCTACAGCTTCAATCACATATTGATGCTCACACAGTGATAGTGAGAATAATTCAATAACACTCTCACCAATGGGCAGGTCATTCAGACAAAACTAAACAGAGAAATACTGGAGCCAACAGATGTGATAAACCAACCAGACCGAACAAATATTTATAGAATATTTCACCCAAACACAAAAGAATGTACCTTCATCTCAGCACCTCATAGAACCTTCTCCAAAACTGACCATATACTCATATACAAAGCAAGTCTCTAAAAATGCAAGAAAATTGAAATAAACCCCTGAACCAACAACAGACTAAAGCTAGATAACAACAGACACAGCAGAAGGCTTATAACTCACGGAAACCAAACAACTCTCTACTGAATGAAAAATGAGTCAAGACAGAAATAAGAAAGAAATTAAAGACTTTATAGAATTCAATGAAAATGAATATACAGCATACCCAAATTTATGGTACACAATGAAAGTGGTGCTAAGAATAAAGTTCATAGCACTAAGGTCTATATAAAATAAAGGGAGAACACTCATACTAGCAACTTAGCAGCATACCTGAATGTTCTAGAATAAAAAGAAGTAAGCACACCCAAGAGGAATAGAGGGAAAGAAATAATCAAATTAAAGTTTGAAATCAGTAAAATAGAAACAGAGAACAATTCAAAGAATCAATGAAACAAAGAGTTGGTTCTATGAGAAAATCAACAAGATAGATAAACCCTTATCCAATAGAGAAAGAATATACAAATTAACAAAATCATAAATGAAAATGGGGACATAACAACAGACACCAAGGAAATCCAGGTAATCCTAAGGAAATACTTTTAAAACCTGTACTTCACCAAATTGGAAAATCTAAAAGAAACAGAAATTTTCTTTGATAGAAATCATTTAGCAAGGTTAGATCAAGATCAGATAAACAATTTAAATAGACCTATAACTAACCTCTAGTGAAACAGAAGCAGTCATTAAAAGTATCCCCTCCAAAAAAGACTAAGGTCAGATGGTTCTAGGCCAGAATTTGACCAGACTTTCAAAGAAGAGGTAATGCCACTATTCCTCAAATTATTTCACAAAATATAAACAGAAGGAACATTGTCCAGCACATTTTATTAGTCTATGGTTACTCTGATGCCCAAACCACATAAAGACTCAACAAAGAAAGAAAATTACTGACCAATTTCCCTTGTGAACATAGACGAGAAAATGTTCAATAAAATAATTGCAAATTGAATCCAAGAACACATCAAAAAGATCATCCACTATGATCAAGTAGGTTTCATTCCAGATATGCAGGGATGGTTCAATATATAAAGAAAACAATAAATGCAATCCATCATATAAATAAACTAAAAGAAAAAAGCCACATGGTCATCTCATCAGATTCTGAAAAGGTCTTTAATAAAATCCAACACCTCTTCATTATAAATGTCCTCAAAATTTTAGGGATATACTGGATATACATAAAAAGAATAAAGGTAATTTACAGTAAACCAATAGCCAACATCAAATTAAATGGAGAGAAGCTCAAAGCAATTCCACTAAACTATAGGCAACACAAAGTTGTCCACTTTCTCCATATCTGTTCAATATAATACTTAAAGTTTTAGGTAGAGCAACTGAGATAGCCAAAGGTGTTCAAGTGGATACAAATTGGAAAGAAAGAAGTCAAAGTACCATTATTTGCAAATGATGATAGTATACATAAGTGATCTTAAAACTTCTACCAGGGAACTCCTACAGTTGATAAATACTTTCAGCAAACTAGCTGAATAAAAAAAATTAACTCACAAAAAATCAGTAGCTCTCCTATATACAAATGACAAACAGACTGAAAAGTAAAGCAGTGAATCAATATCTTTCACAATAGCCTCAGATCATGTAAAAATACCTTTGAGTAACTAACCTAGCAAGTCAAAGACTTGTGTTATATAAAAACTCCAAGTCTTTGAAGAAAGAAATTGAAGAAAATACCAGAATTTGGAAAGATCACCCATGCTCATGGTTCAGTAGGATTAACATAGTAAAATGGTCATCTTACCAGAAGCAATTGACAGAGTCAATGCAATCCCTATCAATTCCAACACAATTGAAAGGACAGTTCTCAACTTCACATGAAAAAAACAAAACAAAGCAAAAAAAAAAACCAGAACAGTTAAGACAACCCTTAACAATGAAAGAACTGCTGGAGTTTCATCATTCCTAAATTCAAGCTGTACTACCAGGTAATTGTAGTAAATATCACAGGGTGTTGGCATAAACATGGACATGTTCATCGGTGGAATGAAGTTGAGGACACAGACATAAATTCACATATAAATGATTTTTGATTTAAGAAATGAGCCAGAAATACATACTGGAAAAGTTAGCATTTTAAACAAATGGTTCCGGTGTAGAAGATGTCTGCATGCAGAAGAATGCAAATAGATCCACGCTGATCACCCCGCACAAAACTTAAGTTGGGAATCAAAGAACTCAACATAAAATCAAATAAACTAAAGCTGATAGAAGAGAAGGTGAGGGTTAGCCTTGAAGGCATTGGCACAGGAGATGACTTTCTAAACAGGACATTGACAGCACAGACACTAAGATCAACAATAAATGGTATATCATGAACCTGAAAAGCTTCTGTAAGGCAAAGAACACTGTCAGTTGCACAAAATGGCAGTCTACAGATTAGGCAAGAATTTTTTTTACCAACTCCACATCTAATAGATGAATAATATCCAAAATATATAAAGAACTCACTCAAGAAACAATCCAATTTTAAAAATTGGGGTGCAGATCAAAACAGAAAATTTCAGTAGAGCAAACTCAAGTTGCTGAGAAAAACTTCAAGAAATGTTAAATATCCTTAGTCATCAAGGAAATGCAAATCAAAAATGACCTTGAAATTCTATCTTTATACCAGAATGGCTAAGATCAATAAAACAAGGGACAGTTCATGCTGGTGAGGATGTGGAGCAAGGGGAACATTCCTCTACTGCTGGTGGGAGTTAAAAAACTTCCATAGCTATTCTGGAAATCAATATCGTAGTTTCTCAGAAAACTGGGAATCTATCTACCTCAAAACACAACTATTCTTGGGCATATACCCAAAAGACGTATCATCCTACCACAAGGACACTTGTTCAACCATGTTCATCAAAGCTTTCACAATAGCCAGAAACTGGAAACAACATAGCTGGCCTTCAACAGAAAAATAGATAAAGAAAATGTGGTATATTTACAATGAAGTTTTACTCAGATATTTTTAAAAATGATATCACAAAATTTGTTGGCAAATGGATGATACAAGAACAAAATTGTCCTTAATGAGGTAATCAGATCCAGAAAGGTAAATTTAATACATATTTGCTTGTAAGTAGACATTAGCTGTTACATAAATGATAACTAAGCTGCAGTCCATAGACCTAGAAAGGTTAAGTAAAGAGGAGACTAGGGGAGATGAATGTATTTTCCTAGGAGAGGTAAATAGAATAGATTTTATGGTCTGATTTGGGGTGTGGGGACAGGATCAGGAAGATCAGGTTGGTGAAGAAATGGGGTAGAGAAGAGAATGCCAAGAGAAACATTTGGACTTGGGGGGCTTTGGGGGTTTATATGGAAACAAAGTGTAGTGGAAAATCCTGAAATGTGAGAAGGTGATTTCAATGGGGACTCTTAGCATTGGGGGATACAGAGTCTCAACTGGCCATCTCCTTTGAGCTTGCAAAGCTTTCAGTGGTAGGACTGGGTTGTATTGAGTTGTTGACCAAGTGAGTCCCATGGAAATTCCCAAACAACCTAGGCTATAGCTAAGACAATGGCTTGTTCTCCACAAATCCACAGTGGTGTCCCTTTGCCATAGGCAGCATACACACAACTCATTCAAAAAGAAGAAGTAGAGCTGGTACATATGTGGAGCCTTCACTCCTACATTCTAGTCCCTTATGTACTGGAAGGTGTGCAAGCTAACAAAAGAGAAACATGGACACCAACCCAGTCACAAACCTGTGACCCACAATCTGTCCTGTATGAAAAATATTCCAGGACAAAGGTAGCACAGAAGTTGTAGGAGTAGCTGCCAAATATCTGATTTGACTTAAGGCCCACTCCTTAGCATCAGGAACCCATGCCTGATACTGCTTGGATAACAAAGAACCAGAGACTAGATAAGGCCAGAGACCTAGAAACTAAACACTACTGGTCTGAAAAATTAATTATCAATAAAATGACTCCTAACGATATTCTACTATTTTCATAGATCAGGGAATAGAGGTAGGCAGGGAAAACTAAACTGAATGCTGGGAGAAAGGAGGC
>LOJH01007561.1:2552-20580 GCA_001685095.1 Ellobius talpinus
TGCCCTCTTCTGGCCTGCAGACATACACAAACAGACAGACTATTGTATACATAACAAATAAATAAATAAATATTTTTAAAAAAAAGAAATAAAAAAGAGGGCCTGTGTCACACAATACACACCCAACTTACATTACTTTGTTACAACAGTTGATAGTCCTTTGTTTTTTAATGTGTCTTTAAAAACATACTTCTTCATTTGTAATAAAACAAAAACCCCATTAAATATAGATCATTGTACTGAGTCCTAAAGAAAATCCAGTAAGATGTACTGAAGAAAACCCAGTAAGATAAAAAACCCCATTAAATATAGATCATTGTACTGAGTCCTAAAGAAAATCCAGTAAGATGTACTGAAGAAAACCCAGTAAGATAGATATGGCAGGCTTTGACCAAACTACTGCTAAAATACACAGATGTCTGGAATTTGACTAAAAGTACTATCATGAATATGAAATAAATTTACATCTCTTCTAAGACAAGGAACAGGGGAAAGATGAGAAGTGATCTTCGTGTCTGGCCAACTGGGAGTCGGGTTGCCGCATCTTAGTCCCAGATGCCTGTGGAATGGCTCTGTAAGAATCTTCCATTCTAGGAGCTTACCGCACAGGGTTTTGTTCTAATGATTAGCTTCCCAACATCTTGGTTTGGGGTCCCTTTCCATGTGGTGTGAGGAATGGGAGATGGACTCATCCTGTTTGATTAAACACAATGCTGGGAATCAGGAGAGAAAGTTCTAGCACTTTTTAAAGGAATTTTGGGAATTCTTTTGTCAATAAACTGGTCATAGTTAAAGCTAAAGTCTTTAGCAAAGAGATAACAAAAGGAAACAATATCGCAGGTACTTTACAGAAAGGGATGATCTTTGTTGTATCTGAGAAAATCTTTTACCCAGTAAGCAGAGTCAAGAAATAATGAGGCGATGGGCATGCATTTAAATGGTTTAGAGCTGCCCTTGCATGGGAAGTTCTGGGTTTGATGCCCAATATTGCAGGGGAAACTTACTTAGGGGTCACAGCTAGGGTGACTGTAATTTGATTGTTGAAACAATATTTTGGACCCTGGCCAGAGTTTAAAATGGCAGAAAAAATATTGAGTAAATAATAAGACAACAGGATGGAAAAAAGAAGACACAGAAACAGCAAAGGAACAGAAGGGAGTTGATTCACTCTGTCTTTCAGTGGAGGAAGTCCATTTGAAAAACAAAAATGTCCATGGTTAAGGAAAACATGGTTATAATTGAATGGAAAACTTCAAATACAAGTGTTAACTGCATCTCAATGTAAGTCTAGCTATACACTCAGGTCTAGACTTAACGGCAAGGCACATTTTTCTATTGCAGATTTTTTCTAGCATAATATTTTTTCCATAGAGAGCTATGATGGTGTCCATATCCCATGTTGTGGCAGATATCTGTGTGGATGTCCGTGGTCTGTATTGCTACCAGAGGCAGGTGCTACACCAGAACCATGTGGCTCTACATGGTCTACACTCCCACTGACTGTAAAGGGCAAGGGAGCCACTGTTGTGTCGTATGGGTGACTAAAGACTCACAGTTGAGAAAGAGAGACATAGAAGTCTTCTGTGACAACCTCTATTTCAAATTTCATATTCAGTAATATGGTGTATGAGGACAAACTCTGGCCAAAATGAAGGGAGGGTATTTAAAAAATTAATAAGTAGCTCACTCTAAATAGAAATGCTTCTACTAACCAACTTTATGTCTGTGAAATCAGAGCAATAAATTTAAACCATAACATGTCAAGACAGAAAGTGTTTGTCTTCCAGGAAATGTCAGGTGCATGAATACGCTTTTCTACTGAATGATAATTCTGTTTTACTGACATATGAGTATGAAATGATAGACTTCAGTCTCCCCCATCATGTGGATTGGATTTCACTGGATCCCCCTCCTTAAGGATCAATCAAATTCAAGAAATTCATCTAAAATTTTAATTATAATAAACATAGTATTTCCCACACTAAAACTAGAAGCAACCTGGAGACATCTCTATCCTTCACAGTGAGCCATACAAGGACTTTGGTAGAGCCTCAGGTAGCCATGGTCTACACCAGAAAAGACTTGATGTGCCGTTTCTCTAACTTACTGTGAATCATACAAAATTTGGTTGAAACTAATTAAATTGAATTTACTCTCAAGATTTCTGTCTGAGGCAAACAAACTTTTGGAGAATATCTCTTAATTGTCTATAAGCCCCCCTCAGGGAAACTCTTTCTCTCTGCTTTTTGTTTGTTTGCTTGCTTGTTTGTTTGAATTATACACATGGTAGGAAATGAAAGGAAAAGAAAATTCTTCAGAGGAGTGTCTTAGCTTGTGTTCTGTTGCTGTGAAGAGATGCCGACCAAGTGCAACCTGTGGAGAAGAGAATCTAGGTCATCTCAGGAGTTACAGTGCAGTAAGAGCTTCAAGGTAGGAGCTTGAAGCAGAAACTGAAAAAGAGACCATGGTGGAGTGCTGCTTACTGGCCTCTTCTCTCACATTCATCTACCTTGCTTACACCTCCCAGGTCCCCTTTGCCTAGGAATGGTACTGCCCACAGTGGACTGAGCCCTACTGAATTAACGAGCAATCAAGAAATTGCCCAAGACATGCCTACAGCCAATCTGATAGACGAAATTCTTCATCTGAGGTTCCCTCTTCTCAAGTGTGTCAAGTTCAACACCAAGATTCACCATCATGTGACATCATGACAAACACCATTATAAAATTAAAAGGCATTGTAGGTTGATCCTATTTTCTCAAGATGGCCTTAATTTTAAAATTGAAAGAACCTTTCAGTTTAACTCTGACTCAAATAATCATTTAGTAGTGTTGGGACACTGGTTTAACTGACTGTCCTAAGTCACACATTTTGTAGTATTTCAAGAGATGGAATCAAAATTTGTGTTGTTTTCAGGGATATACTGACTTTAATAATAAAAAAAACACAGAAAAAGGTTTTCAGTTAAACCAGCAGCCATAACCTCAGTTAGTGAATGCAAAAGACAGTCAGAATCCCCAAATTCTTCAAGACTTTACAAGGTCCCAGTGTCCCAAATAACACCAAAACCTATTGTATGACAGTTATGTGTTCTGACTAGTTGAGGCACTCATTCTGCATATTCCTTTTGTGACAGTCAGAATCCCCAAATTCTTCAAAACTCTACAAGGTCCCAGTGTCCCAAATAACAGCAAAACCCTTTGTGTGACAGTTATGTGTTCTAACTAGTTGAGGCACTCATTCTGCATATTACTTTTGTGTTTAACACATTTGCTGAGATAAACAATATATATATACAATATATAAATATGAACTAATTGTTCATATTTCAGTGTATCATCTAAAATTCTATAGCTGTATACACCCATGACTCTACCACTAGTCAGGACAATCAGCATGTGTCACTCCCAATTCCTTTCTCCTGGAAATTTCTGCCATCATCCTCTCCCTGCTACTGACCCACCTTTTGTTACTATAGGTTAGTCTGAATTTCCTTTGACATTACAAATACGGTTTGTACTCCCTATCCTTTATTCCAGGTCTGTTATTTTTCACAAAATAGATTATGCTGAAACCTTTGATGTTGTAAGATGCAGTAATGCATTCTTTTGTATTGCTAAGCAATATTTCATTGTTAGAATATACTATAATTTATTTGTTGTCCTGTTGATGAGCCATTTCTAAATTTTAGGGCTACTGTAGCTATGTATGTTTGGTCTTTATGGGGTGTCCAATTATCATGCACTTTGCTTCTATGTTTTCCTAAGACTAGTTAGCAGTTCATCGTACTATAACTCTTCAAAGATGTACTTCTGTTTCAGAGAATATTTCAAAATTTCAGGGCTTGCAAACAATTGCATTTTTCCCTCTTAATTTAAGTATCTCTATATATTAAAATAATTAATCACCTCAATTAGTAATCTCAAACTATTTGGTGGTCTGAGTAGTCAAATTATGAAAAGTGTCTGACCTGAACTCCTTTAGAATAATTATAACATTTTTTTCTGATTCCATCTTCTTTCCTTTCTTGATATTTCATATCTGTTTGTTTGAGGAAACTATCAAAGCTAGACACTTAAAACTTTTAAAAAGTAAAATTAAATATAGCTATATATGTATAACTACATTAAGAGGAAAAGATAAATTTACATGGAGAAAAATGTTTATTTTCTTCTCTTATTTTGAGTTATTTTGAAAAATTATGACTGACTTTTTTAATTTGAAAAATATGGTGATGTTATTCTTTTAATTGAAAAATATAAGACCAAGAAGGGACAGATTTCCAGTTTTATTATGGGAAAATGCTCATATTTCACAGGTATGCCATTATTAATACCCAACTTCATTGTCATTTTTCATTCGGGACTCCCACTGGGAATACCACGTGAGAAAGAAATGGAGGATGAGACCAGATTATTATAATTCACAAGACTAATTATGACTTTGAGTTTTCCTGAATAAGTTAATTCTTTCTGTACCCTGGGATCAGTGAACATGAGACCAGTCTCACAAGGGCCTTGCTGAGTTTGCCAGTGAGTGTATTTATAAATAAATTTGGTAATATGAAACAGCATTTCAATTCTACATTGTTTTGGAGTTTGTTTCTAAAATTATTCTAATATTAGAAGGTGAGGCTAATGTGTGGCAAATATTAGCAAAGTACAAAGGTCTATATGTATAAAAAATGGCATAGTGAAATCCATTATTCTATGTGCTACTGAAAAAATTAATTTAAAAATCTGGTGCCACAGGTATATTTTAATTAAATAATAAAAAGTTATACACTAATCATGCATTTTGGGTCTAAACTTATTTGTTTTAAATAAGCTGGGGGTTTTGCTTGTTTGTTTTGTATTACTAAAGAAGACCATGGGAAAGCAAGGATTACAGAGATCTTGAAAGGACACCAGGCAGGCAGGATTGGAAGGGAATGCTGGAGAGGGGCTGGTGGAAGCAGAAAGGCCAGAAAGGGGCACTGTTGCTTGATTTCCATGTTTGTGGAGAGTCTTGAGTGACATAAAATGATTAGATGCTCTCTAATGACTTGAAATCCATTTGAGAGGTTGGTCTGACCAACCTCACAAATGCTGATTGCAAGTTTTCTGTGATGAAACTATCAACCAATTCCTTCAGGAGCCCCTTGATTCATTGTAATCTACTGGAAATGGTTTTCTTTGTGCATTAAGTAATTCCCACGTGGTGAGGCTTCTTGTTGTTCAGTTTACCTCCAGTTTTATACTTACATTTTGTTCCCAGGGAAAAACTCAGCAATAAAAGAATTTGTGCCTTTTGCAAAGATCTAGACCCAAACCAATATAGCAATAAATTATCTAAGGTCAAAACTCCTTTCACATGCCTCTAATATTGATGCATTTTATGAGGTATAAGAGCAAACACTGACTGCTCTAGAAGAGATGAACAAAACAAGCAATTACAGCTAGTCATTGAAAAATAAGTCCAAAGTTGTATGACAAACAAACAAACAAACAAAAACCAGGTTTTAACCGTGCGGAGAGATTCTACCAGGCCAGTCATGTGGAAAGCTTCATGTGCTCTGAGAAACAAGCCACCCTATAAAACTTTTCCAACACAGCTATGTCACCATGACAAGGGACACACACACTTTTTCTTTTAGATGGCAAAGCATTGTATACTGAATGTAATGCAGGAGGCTTGTATGCAACACACATACAATCACTACTATTTTCTGTTGACTTTTCTAGTTGACACCATCATCTCTATTATCAATTTGCCTAATATTTTAGCAAGGATGTGCTTTTTTTGGGTCACTTTGTGCTTTCCAGGTAGCCCTTGATTATGATTAGATAAACACATAAGCTCACCAGCCATTCTTATGTGGAGTCATCGATTGCTACAATAAATATTGCTGGATATCTTATATGATATGATAGGAAAGGGTAAAGGCTAACATGACATCACTTCTACTGCCCCACACTTCCTGTGTTATAAAGCGCATCACTGACATGTGCACACCTCTACAGAAGACACTCTCCTCAAAACCTTCAGTGCTCACTCTGCTCTCGCACACATCAGACCTCAGCTGAAGGCAAGGAGATTTTGTTCCCATACTGTCAATTATGACTGTTTCGGGCCCTTTAACAAACCCCACCACCATGAATGTACCCAGATCAGAACAGCAAGCACAGCTGTGCTGAGGCTTATATCAGCCATTTAACATGCTTTGAAGCCACGGTTAAAGAACCTGGAGTTTACAACACAAAGTGACAAATCTGAGCACGGACTTGGAAGAAGCTATCTGCAGCTGGCTTCCTATGCGAACACAGGGAGCTGTGCCCAGTGAGTACAGAAGCTCTGCTTTCTGGGTTTTCAGGAGTGTGAAGGCTTTTTCCGAATCTTTGTGTTTAACACATCTTATCTATATGGCATAATGGCTTCTGTAGCCACCAAAGAAGCCTGTGAGGATCGGAACTTCCAGGCCAATCCTCTCAACAACTTCCTGTTGCTTCCTGCCCACAGCCTTGTATCAGGCTCTACATCACCACAAAACAAATGAACAATAAGACTATGTTTGGGTCATCTCTTGTGTGTGGTTTCAATTAAAATGTAACTTTTTCCAGTGTGGTAAATTGAAGAACTAAACTCTGAATCTGTTTTAGTAATTTAGGGCTAGAAAACAATTGTGCCAGTTACAAATGCTACAGATCTGTTTATTAAACCGTGGTCAGTGTAAACAAATGGCAAATATACCTGTGTCGAACATTTCTGTATACACATGTCTATGTGTTCTTATAAAATATAGAAACATCAGAGCACATACCATATACTCTATGAAGCAGTAGTTATCACTTATATCTTTGAGATAATTTTCAATTTTAAATCTATAATTTTCTTTTATGAAAATTAGATTTTGAAAAGTAAGTACATATCTGGGTATGATACATTGCATTTTTGCTAATAAGTAATTATTGTATCCTAAATATTTTAGCAAACAAACTTTTTTCTCAATTTTTTTATGGCCTTGTTATAACCCAGTATAGTTTATATCTCCTAGTTTTTTCAACAGACATAACTATTGTTAAATCTTTTGCTATATTGAAAGTTATTGATTTTCACTGTTCCTTCTGCTTGTTTGTTTACTTTGCTTTTAGAAACAAGATTTAACTGTGGAGACCAGTCCAGTATGGAACTCACTGAACACTCAGCATTGGGCTTAGGCTCACAATCTTCCTGCCTCAGCTTACTGGATGCTTGGGTTGCAAGTAGAACTACTACACCTGGTATTCTTCATATTTTAAAAGAACAGATGTTTCCTATTAGAAACAACATTTTTGCAAGTACATATTATGCTTAGTGTATAGATGCATTATTTTCATTAGTATTAATTAGCTGCTATTCTTAAAGAGTAGAATTGTTCATTTGGGGAGCTGAGATTTTATTAATATAGTTAAGTGCCTTAGATTCTTAAATATTCCTTTAATCATTTGTTTTATATCAAAGTTTCCCAAAAGTTCTTCTGAGACAATTGTCAGTCTTGTTTTATAAAACTGTTTCAAAAGTTAGTCTACTACAGTGAAAGAAACAGTTTTAATAGAGAGATGAACAAGAGGAAAGGGGAGCTCAGAGGGAGAAAAGTGAACTGATTTGTTAAATTAAATATGGATTCATAGAACTCATATTCACAGATTTACGCAATATATTCACACTGACATTGAAACTACATTTTGAAAAATCTCCAAATAAAAGTCCCATATCCATGAAGACATTTCTTATCTTTAAAAAGTAAAAGTTTTCCACATAATAGAATTTATGGCTTTTCTGATAACTACTCTACATTTGAAGTTTTTGACAGGAAAACATGACAAATTTCAATCTATAAAAATTCTACAGGAAATTGTATCCAATCTTGCTACTTTCAGCTGCTAGTTAGCATTGTCTATGAATATAATATACATTCTTCTATTTTAAACTCAGGTTGAGGTTGTTCAATGTTAGCCCATTAAATTTATAGCTCTATACTGCTCTTTTAAATAGTTTGAACTTAGCAGATCAAATATTAGTAAAACCAAATCTTAATTTTTCTAAGTTGTAAAATATGATACATAGAAGATGAACTAATTCTTGTGGTTTGGAAATATATCATTTTTAAAAAGCCACCTCAGATTCACATATCACATAGACACGTGTTATGTCTTTAGCCCTACTTGGAGGATTAGCTTCTCTGGATGACAATGCATTTTCTAGCATGGAACTACACCTAAAGTGAAAAGTATGGATCAGAAAAAAACATATACTGTGATTTGTATGTAAGTCAGTTTAATCTAAAAAAATTAATACTGTTTAGATATTAATCCTGAGTTGTTTAAGATTACTCTCTCACAAAGCCTATTAATACTGGTGGATTCTCCTCCAGTCAGTCCTTTATATTTCATATTTATATAAGCTTTTTGTTCCTGCCTTTGAAAGGAGTGTGTTTTATTGCTTTCACAAAAATTCAGTCATAGCTCAAGTTATTTTTACAAATGATTATTTTTCCCTGTTAAAAAAAATGGTTCCAAGATAAAGATTTTACATCACAGAGAGAATGGAGAAAAACTGAGAGGATCCTTTCATTTCCTTGTGTAGCCTGCTACTGATGATGAAAAACAAGTGAATGAATATAATTGGTAAAATAAACCCCATGGGACATTTCAAATATTTCAAACAGAGGAATATTCTTAGGTGTAAATAACTCAATTTTATTTCTAGAACCTAAAATATGTATTCCTGCCACCCCACCCCAATCTTGCTTCCATTTCAACACTTCGGCCTTATCAGAACAAATGATCATGATCATTAGGAAAGAAAGCCCAGCTAAGGTTTGGGAGCTGCTGCCACTTGCTTCTCTCTTGCATAATCCCATGCCACTAGCTATTGGGAAGGAGAAAGAAAGAAAGGTCTGCCACAGTGGGGGAGTGGAAGTACAGGGGCAGAGGGGCATCACTTCAATCTCTGGGCTCTGCTTCCTTCTTGCTCTGCATTGTCAGAGGAGAGATGCTCTTCATTCACAAAACAAAACAAGGAAAGCTCTATAATTATTTTTAGCTCAGCTCCATTGAAACTCATTCTCCTGGAAGCATCTCTGTTTTAGATTAAAACAATGCTTACAGTATTCATTCTCTGCTCTTGTTTTCTTTCCTTTTTTGGTATTCCTGCACACCACCCATTCCCAAACAACCCACCCACCCCATTTTCTTCTGCTAGTCTTTGTTTTACAATGGTTTTGGTTCTCTATCTCTCTCCTGTCTCTCTATGTCTCCCCCTTTCCTGCTTGTCTCTCTGTCTCTCCATCTCTCTGTCTCTCTCTGCCTTTCACAGTGTTTTTCTCTATCATGCTAAGTAAAGTTGGGCTCAAAGGCTGCTAACACTGATGCCTCTTGGTGCCTACGGAAGACCTCCATGTTTATTGTCAACTGGACAATCTGCCCCCTCTTCCAGCCTTGAAGCTTCCCCCATCTGATGCCCCTGCACACTTCAGGATAGTTGATTTGTGACATGATATTTTGAACCAAAAGACAAAGCAAAACCCAAAACACACCACCAACAAAAAATCAGATCACTCTTCATGCATCCTATTAATAAAATTAAAAAGAATTAGCTTTTCTCTATCTCTCCCTCATCCACATCTAATCCACAAAAGATGGATAAAGTCTTTATTGCCCTTAGTAGGTGACAGTTATTAACTTCTAACAACAAAACCTTGAAAATCACTGTTTTTAAATCCAAATTCCATGACTTAGCTGTAAGGACTTAAACCTATTTTTTTCTATAATTAACTTTAATTCTTTTTCTCCTCTTGAGATAAAAACTTCTATCACTTCTGTTGTTGTTAGGGGAAAATAATTTTAACAAATATAAATTGTACATGTGTATTTAATAAAATTATCTGTTGTGAGATGTTGTCTTGTCTCTCATCTCTGCTGAAACATTGAGTTCTTTGGGCTCCTCACATGAGGTAAAGGTTTGACTTATATTTTGTGGAATTCCCCTTTCTTGGGTTTTTCAATTCCTGGTGACAGTAGGCAAAATTTGCTGATAAACCTTTTATTAAAAGAGGTGGATCTCATAACTACTTTCAACATCATTAATGAGTTGTATTGTTTCTCACTCTTTGATTGCAGCAATTAATTTGTGTTCATTTCAAATTCTCAGCACTATCACCCATGAAGTGTGCACCCTGCTCAGGTTCATCCCTACTCCTGTGAACAGTGGCTTTTTTGTGTGGATACTGGGTTCTCTTGTAAGGAAGCCTTACCCTCCCTACACCAGCTTGACAAATGGAACAGAATCCTGACAGCTGCCCAGATGTGAAATGTCTCTGGGATTTCCTATCTGCCTAACAACAGGAAACCAATGTGTGACTGTATATTTAGAAGACTTTGAGAATCTATTTCTGAGACTCCATAAGAACCCTATCACTGGGCTCCACTTGGTTTACCAAAAAAAATTTGGGGGGTGTAATCCCCTTCACACACACTGCTGCTAATTACACTGTAAACATTTAATACACACTCTTTCTTTCCTTTGCCCTTTTCAGAAGGAAAGGTGGTAATTTATATGTACTCTGCCTCTTTCTTCTCATTGTTTTTTGCCTTATCTTTCTGGCTTTCTTTCATTTCAGTAAAATGGAGGTGGACAGGTTTGGAAAGACAAAAATATTTACCCAGTTAATTGTTTCATGTAAAGAAACAGCCTAGGAACCGTCTACTTTGTCTTATGGCCTTTGTTAAGCCACTAATGTGAAAGCTTTGCTTTAATTACAAAATACTGTAAAGGGAATGCAGTAGGAACACATAGCCCTTGAATGTTAGTCGAAAAAAGCAGGTTTAATAGCAGGAATGGCTATGTTTGGGATCCATATGCATGTTCAACTCACACATTCAGGCAACGCAATAAAGCAGGGAGAAACCAGCTGATACACAAAGGGACCGTCTAGACAGTGCCCCATCAGTCTGGCTAAATTTGGTGCTGGCATTCCCAATGGGATTGTAATATAATTGTTCTGGTGTCTGCGTTCATTCCCCCTGTCAAACGCCATTCCGAAAACACATCCTTCTCCCCCCAATACTTCTTCTTCCACAAATATGAAACCCAAACTAGAGAGGGCATTAGATGGCCCAAGCCAAAGAAAACATTGCAATTCAGCAGAATTGTGCTGTTTAATTTAATTCTTTCTTTTAATACCCATGTTAGTTAACTCCAACACAATTAATTTCACTGAATTTTAATAATTTAAGATCATGGGAGAAAAATAAATGCAAATATAAACAACCTTAAAATTGAGCATCATAGATGAAAGCAAACAGGCCTCTGTTCCTTTGTACTTATTAACCTCTGTTATAAAATTTAACAGAAATCAGAGATGTGAAAGTATAGAGATGGACATGGATCATAAATTCTAATGAGGAAAAGGCTAATGAAAACAATGTTAAGCAAAAGCATTGAAAAATCTCAATTGTGTTTTTTTTCTTTCTTGAGTTTAAAGCTACAGTATATTCTCTCTAAACATTTTATGAAAATTACATTTCTGTTAGTTTGTGAATGAATGATTCCATGTGTTTGGCTTTTTAAAAGAGAAATCAACAATACTTATCTACTTGTTTGCAATAGCTGCCAATTAATATTTCTAAATATTCTAGTTTAAGACATCAAGAAAAATGAAAATCCTTACTAAAGGAATAAAATAAAATGTATATCATTAAAATTAATAATGCATATATTATTGATAAAAATGCTCATAGTGTGAAAACTTCCACAACACTGAAATGAAACTGTCCGATTGCCTATCACCACCCCCAGGAAAACACAGATTCGCGGACTGTGACATAATCTAACTATGCACAATTATTTTGTTCTCTATTTCAACGTGTCACCTACGGACACTATTCTGATGTTTCCACTAACTAGGAAACCCATTTTCTTCCACTATGCAGAAAAATGAACTTGGTAAGAAGGTGGACTGTTGAGTGGTTCTGTGTTCCTGGGAACGGGTCTGGTTTTGCCCTTCTGATTTGGGGTTTGAATAGCCCTTCCTGGTGCTGTGAACAGAGTCATCTCCCACCTTCCTAGCAGCTTGGAGATAGAGATTAGGATACCAAGTATATGAAATAAGTGTGCCAACCCCAGGAGGAACCACTCCAACCTGGAGAAAAATCAAAATAATACTTCAGGATTTAAACCCTCTGGCTTTACCCAGCATCAGGAAGCCAAGAGGCAAACATCCCCATCCAAACCTGACACAGGCAAGAAATGGTGCAAGACACAAGGCCTTAACACACACAAATACAGAGCACAAACCCCATGGAAAATCACAGCTACAGCAGCCCAGACAATACCCAAATATGATTTAGAAATGGCCTAAAATTCTTACGTGAAATAGAAAGGTTAAATGTATGATTAAGACACTATATCTTTCCATTTTATTTTTAAATTTTAAGAACCCACAAAGAGTGACTCTGGATTTTTCCCTTCTTTGTATAAAATTCTCAATCTGCACATGGGCACAAGAAGTATGGTAACTACCCAAGCAGACAACACAATGATTTAAGAGAATATCCACCTGCAGCTGGCTCTTTGCTTACAATTGGTTTATTATTCACTTTATTTTTTGAGCACGCACTGGTGGGAAGCCAAAGAAAGGCGTACTGTAGGCCTCTCAGAGATGAAACACTAGCAAAATCTGAGTTTTAGACTTGGTTTTCAAACTCTTGAATAATATGCTATGAGACCTCTTAGGTCGTAACTGGATTAAAAGGAATATATTTGTGCTCCAGCTCTTCAGCTAACTAATGTGCATGTGAATTGACGCTGCAAGGGAGCCACACTGAGACTTGATGCAGGGACAGACTGGATGTAGCTGTGTGAAGGAGTGTGCAGGCCAGTGCGGGCCGCTTCTGACGAACTACAGAAATGAGAATGAGCAGGCCTTGGGGTCTAGTGTATTTTGTCAGGGCCATAAGAGCAGCTGAGCTGAGAGATGGGGGAGGGGAAAGGGTGGTGGCAAAAGGAGGGTGGAGAACGGGGTGTGGCGTGTATGTAATGTGTGTGTGTTTGTGTTTGTGTGTGTGTGTGCGCGCGCGCGCGCTGTGTGGGGGGGTCTGTGTCTGTGGGTCTGTGTGTTGGCTCAGAATTCTTAGCTACAGCTGAGCTCAGGTTTTTTGTTGAGTTGTTTCCCAGCATAAACAGCACCGAGGTTTCAGGTTCAGGGTGGAGCATTTGTAAAGGGAATGCCATCCCAGTTTCTCTTTCTGGCCCTTCCCTGTGGTTGCTGCTCATAACGCTGAGGCTGGGAAGAAGGAGTGGGGGGAGAAGCAAGAGACGGGGGTCTGTCTGCAGCTGCCCCTCTCACACTTGAATAAAAGAACTTTTTTTTCAGGGGTAGGGAAGCTGTGAATACCTTTCCCAATAAGAGATGAGGCATATTGAAAACTATATTAAATTACCCTGATTAACAATTTAGCCACGAACAGGGGAGCTTTGGGAGATCTCTATAGGCAGGACTGGGGGCTATTCATGCCAGCAGCTAAGAGGTCGAAAGGTTTCTGAAGTTCACAGGCTCAGAGCCTTTGTTATGCTAACAGACAATCTCGAATCAGCTGCCTAGTGGAGTGTGAAATATAAATGATTCCTTGAGAACTTCCAGTAAGTTGTCACTCTTGCTCTCCAAATACCAGGACAGGCTGCTAATTTTTAGCAGGCCCTTTTGCAACATTGCTAGCCCTAAATGAATGCCTTTGTAGTTCAAATAATCTTTTCAAGGGAGCTGTCCTATCATCATGGTCCAAATGCATCTTGGTTTTGACTATTAAATGAAAATCAGGGCTCAGCCGTGCTTGACTTTTCCAAGCAGCCTATGTTTGAGATGGGTGGAGGCTGTTCTCATGCACAAGAAGTTAGCACCCACTGCAGGAGGGCCACGGCATTAATAACAACCGCAGCCAGGGCTACCCCAACTCCAGCCCCCACCTTATCCCCTACTAAGAACAAAGCTACCAGAGAGATTTACAGGGGCTTCCCTCAGGCTGGACTACCTTTCTCTTTCAGTCATACCAAACCTTCTCTGATTTATGGACCCTCTGTCTAACAGGACAGCGGCTGACCAGCATCTGACTGGTCACTTTGAAGCAGCAACCTTAGGGATGAATTTATTCATTCTTCAGGGCAGATGATGCCAAGAGGAAGAAGACAAGGGGAATGTCCAGGCTGTGCCCTTAGTATCAGAAGCCCATGGATATCATTTTTTTTTCATTTTTCCCATAATGTTATAAGCATAGCTATGATCTTGGGTGGAATCTGAGTATGCCCAGAGAAATGCCTTAGCTCTTCAAGTCTGAATCCCAAAGTTCTGAAAGTAAGGAAAAACACCACCAATGCAAACCCCAAACAAGCTGTGAGGTTGATGAAGAAAATATACTAGGGATAGTGTGGCCAAACCAAGAGAGCTAGTAGGAAAGGGCATAGCCAATTTATAGAAATAAAGAAAACACAAAAGAAAGGACAGACCAAACGCTGCTGGGCACCCATCTGCATCAGTCCACACAGAGATATGACAGCAGCATCCTGGCCCTCAGCATTTTGAGGGAGTGTTTCTGACTTCATGTTCTCAACTTTTTGTTGAAACACTAAAAAGTCCTTAACATCTCTGCATTTTCCAAACAGGGCAAGCTTGGTTTATAAAGCAAGAAATAAAAAAAATTCAAATGAATTGTATCTCCTAATATAATCTCCCAGTAAGTTGGTAAACATGAGAACACGTGAGAAATAAATTGAACACATTCTCAGATAGTTTTATAAGGAGATCTATCCGTGCAAAAACTGAAGGCCCTGAGTGCTCATCTTCCTGTTTTTCTAACTAGTAGTTTCTAACTACTAATGCTATAGAAACTAGTGTAAGCAAACACATTTTTTTCTTCCAAGGTAACTAGAACTTAGAATCATATATTAAAAACATGAATTACAGAACAATATGGAAGGTTCTTTATCTTTCACCAGCTTAAAAATTATCTAATTATAGATTTAAGTGTTATTTTATAAAGACAATCAGTATACAATGTCCATTTGGAAAGAACCCTGAAATTCAATTCAGAAAATTTAGTTAATACAGTATAAGTGTTTTGAATTATTACTTATTATTTAAGTCCTTTTTATTTCAATTTTATAAACTTTTAGGTAACACTGTTTAGGAAAATTGGTTCAGGTTAGTAACATCAAAGGAGTAAAGGTTTACAGTTTTTTCAGTTAAATATCTGAATTGGACAATAGTTTGTTACTGCCCACGCCCTTCTCAGGGGAACCTAGCAAACTTGTTCTCTTGATTTCAGAGACAGCAGAGTGATTGGTGTGGGCTTCTAAATATATAAAAGAGAGGTGATATTGATCAATAAAAGTTCAGAGGATTTGATAATGTGCTTAAACTCAACTTATATTCCATTTTCATTTAAAAAACAAACAAACAAACCTTAAACTGATATTAAACTATAGAGTGTCTACCTGCTGTTGATCATGCTGGACATTCAAAGGAAAAATGCTCACCCTGCGCTTTCCAGATTCTTATTTTGCCCCTTCCACGTGTCCTCTCTCTTTAACACATCAAAATAGGGGAGGAAGCGCTTTTGTGTTGAAACTGCAGAGAAAACATTTGAGAATGTGGAGAGCAGTGAATGCCAGCCAGCTCCACTTTGGGGCTTGGTTTGTTTTCCCCCTGCAGCGGTTTTTCTTTTTCCTTTGGTTTTGCAGATCTTAAACTCTAGTCACTTGAAGAAAAGAAACAGATGAAATGAAAAGT
The DNA here is from genome assembly GCA_001685095.1 of Ellobius talpinus. Classification (NCBI taxonomy): domain Eukaryota; kingdom Metazoa; phylum Chordata; class Mammalia; order Rodentia; family Cricetidae; genus Ellobius; species Ellobius talpinus. The sequence continues at coordinate 18,356 of LOJH01007561.1, forward strand.
TGGGACAAATTGCATCAAACCTGTATTTTGCTGGAAAATGAGCAGGATGAACATAGTGTTGGGACATCACAGAGCACCAGCCTCTCTCAATACACACAAAAATAAATGGGAAATTTACAAAGCTGGTCTTTTTGTTTACACTCACATAAATAGCTATGATCTAAGAAAAAGAGAATCCCTGTTTTCAGAAAAGTTTCAAAGTTGCCATGTCCCTGTGTTGGGGCATCTGAACGTGTGTGCCTGTGTGCACACATGTGAGAGCATGTCTGGGGAGGAAAAAGGACAGACGAGGGAGGAGGCAGGGCAGATAACTTTGCTGACATATTAATCTTTTAGATAGCAGCAAATGAATGGTCCAAATAGACAATTGTTTCCGTGGGCAGATTCTGTGCAGGCCTCTTACAAGCTGTGGCATATGCTTCATTTATGTCTATTTATTTTCAACGGTACAGAATAATAGGCATAGTTTGCCTATAGTCGTAGTTATTATTTAAAGTATAAAGAGGTTACAACTTTCTTTCTACCCCAAACACAAATACAAAGGTCTTTTGAATATGCCTCTTGCTTTATGTTGAGGGCCAATTAAAAATAAAGATAATATTCCAACTATTGAGCCTTAGCAGAAGAAAGAATCAGTCTACAAAGCAGAATGACTCCAAGATGGCTGCCTCTCCTTTCTTCCCCCTCCCAACAGCCTATTTTCCACATAGAAATTAATGTAATAATTTGTTTGGGAACCAAACTGCAGCTCTTTAGCAAATGAAGCAGCCTCTCCGAGGCACCAAGGTCTGCCTGCAGTATCCTCGGTGCCATGGAGGTGTGGAGAGATTAAAATGCAAGCATTCAAATGCATTAGGCTTATACACAATGTCTAGACACACACACATGCACACTTGAATCTGGGAACACCACACACAGTTGCAAATAAAATCGAAGGCTCAATGTTTTCTTAATTTTCAGGATGGAAGGTAAAGGAGGACCTGAATACCTTTCCCCAAAGGTTAACAAAGGCACTATTCACGGCCTGTTTGGTTTTCAAAAAAAGATATAGCTTACTGATGACTCTCTCATTAAGCAGACTTCTGAAGTCTGGGGAGGCAAGATTTCCATAAATTACCTTTCTACTCATCTAACACCAGTACAAAATGCGAAGATTTTTTTGTTTTTCTTTTTTCTTTTGATTTTTAGGAGAAAATATGAAGCTGTGAAGCTTCTTGACAAACTGAAAGATTATGTTCATTAGGAATTACTACCATTAATTATAGTAAATATGTATTTTAATAACAAAATCCCATCCATAAAACAAATTTAAAATAATTCATGGAATAAATAAAAATATAATTGGTGTTTGCTAGTAGTTCCCTCACAGCTGTGTAGACTAGAGTTCGCTAGGCACAGAACAATGTGAATGGTTTAGTTCCTATAGGAAATATATTAAAAAAAAAACCACAACCCTTTATCTAAAGCCATCAGGGACAAGCACTCAATACAAGTTAACAAGCGGAGACTGATAAGATAACATTTATATGAGGTCAGAAGTCAAATACCAGTCAAAGGCTTTTAACCTCTTGGGTCATAAACAGGAATGGCTAAAAGTGAGAGGTACTTATTTATCGTATTTTAAGGGTACCTGATCATTGCCAGAGAATCACCAATGATGAAACTAATTGGGATTTATAGAAAAAGAACTTTGTAGCTATTTGAAGAAAATTAACTTACAGACCCACAATTCTTCAATGGGCAAGAAGAAAAACAAATAAACAAAAAATCCTTGTTACAGAGGAAAAAATCAACCCACTGATTTAAACAGAATTAATAACAAAAAACTCTACTATAAACAAATTAAGACTAATATAAAAACTGACTAACATATAGCAAAAGATGCATTTTAGGAAATTCCGTATTAATATCCTTAATAGTCAAAAATTGCAGTTTCTTTCCTGTTTTTGTTCTTGTTCTTTTGTAAACCTTCAAACCCAATAAATCAGAGTACATATAATGCCAGACTCACACTGCTCATGTCCCACAGAATGCCATCATTTACAAATTTAAAATTATAAATATTCTAATAGCAATAATTTTAAAACATCATAAAATTGAAACTGCTTAATTAAATTTTTATTTCAATCTATCCAGACAAGCACATGTTTTCTTTTATTTCCTGCAGGAATATTTTTCTTTGTTTTGCTCTCTCTCTCTCTCTCTCTCTCTCTCTCTCTCTCTCT
>LOJH01007562.1:1654-29018 GCA_001685095.1 Ellobius talpinus
TGTCTGTCTGTCTGTCTGTCTATCTACTGTATATCATCTGTCTGTGACATGTCATATAATGCCATGGTTTCTAAAAAATATTTACTCCCATGTATTTCTTATATAGTAATATGTTTAATCTATTTCTCATGATGTGGGATTCCCCTCTGTATGCTGTGAATGTATTTTGTTAATGAATAAAGCTGCTTTGGTCCTATGGCAGGGCAGGGTAAAGGTAGACATGAAAACTAAACTGAATTCTGGGAGAAAAAAGGTGAAGTCAGAGAGAAGTCATGTAGCCACCACAGGAGATAGATGCCAGACGCTGGACAGAACCTTACCAGTAAGCCACAGCCATGTGACAATACACAGATTAATAGAAATGGCTTAATTTAAGAAATAAGAGTTAGCCAGAAATATGACTAAGCTATTGGCCAAACAGTGCTGTAATTAATAGTTTCTGTGTGATTATTTCGGGTCTGGGCAGCCAAGAATGAACAAGCAGCCTCTGCCTACATTTCTCCTTTGACATTTTTTCTCTACTATTTTTAGTTGTTACTGTATTTTGTTATAACAATCGCCCCTCCATTTAGTTTGTTCTGGGATTCAGAATTACATTCAGTATTTGCCAACACTTACTCCTCTTCTCTCTCTCACTCTCTTTCTCTCTCAGTGTGTTTGTGTGTGTATGTGTGTATGTTATATGTGCATGTATGTGACATGTGTGTGCTGGTATGTACACCCATGTGTGTACATATAGAATTTGAACATATGATCTGGATTCCCTTCTTTTTCACTGTCTGCCTTGTTTATTGAGACAGTATCTCTCACTGCAGCTAGAGATTGCTGTGTGCTAGACTGACTAGCCAGCAGGTAAAGCCACAGGATCTCTGTGAGTAGCCCTCAGTAATGGAGTTCTGCCTAGCTTGTTGCATATAAGGCTAGAGATCCGAACTAAGTTCCTCATGCTTGTACAGTAAGCACTATGTGTCAGGAAGAGCTATTTCCTTGTAGATTTGAAATTCTTTTCAGGTGTTTATTATAACTTGAAAAATTTGTTTTCTCTCAAGATAGCTGAAAGACAAACAACTATTTATGAGAAAAAACTGGCAAAAATAAGATAAAACGAGCTTAAAATATAGATTCTATACTTACATTATTGTGTCAAGAAAATGTAACAAAAACTACCAGGACTTTTGATATCAAACTTCTCAGCAGTAAAGCAAGACCACAGTGGAAAACATTTTCAAGAAACTTGAAGATAATAGTCTTTCACCAGATTTGAAGACGCAGTCTTTTGTGATTCTGTACTCGAATACTACAGGACTATGCACGGTAAGAAGGTTAATGAAGATAAAGAATTGGAGAGACTATGTCAACAGGGCATTGATAGAAATCGTGGAGAGGCCCTGGTGGTAGAATGCTTGTTTACCATGTGGGAGAGCCCAGGTTCATACTGTTTGGAATTGTCTTTTGATAATTCAGGTGTTTTGGTTTTAGGGATAAAAAGCAAGTCACCTTCATAAGGAAAGTAAAAAATGTATCTATCACTCTTCAGGAGTATATTTAAGATGGGCATACTTATCAGAGTTTTCTAATACGTGTAAGTTATTACATTGCACAAAATAAGAATTGCTGTCCTAATAGAAGTTTCTCTATAACTGAACTTCTCAGTTTGTAAACGAGCTTCTGCAGATTTTAGTTTAGGATGGTAAAAATGTTTACCACATGGTTACTAAACCAATGCTAGAGACCCTGACAAAGTTGAAGGTATTATTTAAAAAAAACATAAATACTCGGATCATTAAACAGAGCAACCCATCATTAGATGGGTAATTTTACAACATCTATATCTATATAGATATTTCTTCCCCTTTTCCTCTGCCTAAAGGTAATAGCATATATCCTCCCCTTTCCATTTTAACAGAAGTCTTCTACAGAAGAGTTCAGTGGCATTAAGTCCATCCAGAGTTCTGTGCACATTTCATTTTCCCAAATCCAAACTCCATACCATTAAACAATAAGCTCCCATTTCCTTTTCCCAGTCATCTCTGCCAAAAAACATTTACTTCCTGTCCCTATGAATTTGAGTGTCTTATTATTTGACAATAGCAAATAATTTTAACTACAGCATAATTATCTTAATTGTAATCATGCAGATGATGTTTCTAGCATTGGCATATACACAAAACATTCATAGTTTAGTGATCCAACCCAAGTTCTGGCCTGATGGAGACCTGCTTCTGGCAAATAAAACAAAGCCCCTTTATTTTCCCGTTTGATCAACCCTAAACCATCTCACTGGTGTTCTGGTACTGCTTACAGACGCTGAATGTTTCTGATGGTGCAAACGTAAGTCATAAAAATATCTACAGTACTCACTTTAATAGTACGCACTGCCATTTAACTGTAAACAGACTTGTAATATGGTTGTAAAACTCATAAGTTGCTGAAAGAGGCTATAATAAAGTCATAATAATTGCTAGTGCAAACATTGCCAGAGAGACCAGGAATGACTGGCTGCCTTCAGAGAACGGTATGCATGATGTAAGTGGAAAAGTAGCCTGGGCTGTGGCCATTTGGTATTATCTTCAGTGAGGTTCACTTTTCTGTGATCTTCAGTGCCCAAATACATTAATGTTGGTGGGGTTCTGGTTGTAATGACAAAAAAATGCTAGGCCAATCTTACTTACTTGAGATACAGGCATCCTCAGGATTCTCTAGTCTCTTCTCAAATAGGGATAATCCTCTAGACAGGAAGATATAGGCCAGTATTTGAAAGACAGGCAAAATCACAGCTATTCCAAAGTAAATGCCAATTCCTACTGGTGCAGTGTGCCAGTACTTGTGTGTATAATAAAATAACTCTTCTTTGCAACACGAAGAGACTAAACTTTCTGTCCACATTGTTCTAGCTTGAGTTAGTCTGAGCTTTTGTAGCTATGGGATAGTTCTTGAAGACCTTGGACTTTTTCTTGTGTCAGATGAAACCAGAGAAGATTTGTAGAGATCCATACATATCTTTTAATTAAGGCCTTGGTCCAGATTCTCAGAGATATGGAGCTCCCAAAAGTCAACTTGAAATCTGTTGTATGTGCTCTTTTCATACTTATATGAGGGTGCTATTAAAGTTGAGCATGCAGAGCACAGTGAACTGTGGCAGAGACAGGGATAGAAGTCTGGAAAGTTCCTCCATTTTGGTGGAAAAGACATCTTGTTGTTGGCTGCATGGGGCAAGAATCACACTACTTGCCAGAGGTGAGTGTCGTACTACTCTCAGTCCTGAAGGATGCATGACTGGAATCACAAGTTTAAAAACTGTTAGCCAGCTTCATGAAAGGAGACCAGAGGTGGTAATTAAGGCAGAGAGCACTTTACCTGCATGGGTCTGTGTGATCAGGGCTTGATGACTGTCTAAAGATTGAAGGTATGGCTACATCATCAAGCAATCACAACGTTGTAGTCAAGGGTTTGTGGCTTTAGTTCATTCTGTCACTTACATGGCTGGGATGGTACCAATCAATATATCCCTGTAACCATTCTACAGACCACCTCTCCCAGATCACATCAATCAACCACTAGAGGAGATCTGGTAATAAACTGTCAAGCTCATCTGCCAACTGAATCCGTTGCAGGTCAGCATCATTCATAATCTGTTACCACAGTGGCTTGTACTGGGGCTGTTTCCCACACATGTCTGAACAGTGTTCCTGTCAACTGCTGCCCTCCCCATCAAATTTTCAACCTGAGGCTGGTTCTTTTTTTAATCCATATTAAATTGTCCTAAAAGAAATTCAAGGGGATGACTTGAGAGATTGACAACATATTTTTAAAATGCTTCTTCATGCTTTCAGCTTTTAAGGAGGAAGAGGGGATCATTATGTGAACATTGTATGAGCACATTCTGAACACAGGACTTCAGCACTATGATGCTGGGATTCACAGAAAAATCCGACTGACCCTCATCTCCTTCCTGGTCTATGTTATTCAGAAGAAATACTCAGAATTTATTTTTTGTCTTTTCCAGAGCCAATCACGGTACTGTATGTGCTTCAGAATNCCATCCCTAAGGGTCCCATGTCATGCCACTTCATATTCCTAGCTCACATTACCACACACAATGACAGAAATTTTTTACTGTATTCATGACAGTGGGTCTGAAATGCAAAAACTCAAAAAATTGCTGACATCTCTTTTTGTGTTTAGTGTTGTTGCACTATTTTAAGGTATTTTTAAACATTGTAATCCAACATGTTACCATCAGGTATGGTATATTTTAAATTTCCCTTGATTCTCTCTGTGTTTCTCAATTCTCTTCTTAATTTACTTTCTGGCATCCTCTGGGGATACCTATGTTGCAACAGAGTTAAAGCTTCCTGAATACAGATATAGTATCAAGTCAGGGGAGTGGAGACTGCAGTTGGAATGTACTGTATGAGAGAAGAAAAAAAACAAAACTCCTAGACAAAAAGCTTGGAGTTGGGAAACACTCTCTCATTCCCACATACCTACTCTGTAAAATACCCGTGCACTTATCCAAAATGTATTATTTCTTTTATATTTGGTAGGTCAAATGCAATCACACACACACACATACACACACACACAGACACACTTCACTCATTAATTTTATATTCTTAATTGAATATGGTTTTGAAAACCACACTAAGCAATTTGGGGACAATCATGTATAACCCAATCCCTGCATCAATGAACACTGAACAGGTGGTATATTTCCTAGTAGGGCTTCACCTTTACACTACTACTAGTCTCCCTATCCAAACCTGAATCCAATTCTGCTAGTTTCCTCATAGAAATGTAATATCCTAAGTAAATGGGGGTTTTCTGAGCACAAAGAGTGTCCTGAATATGTTATACACCAGGGCCCTTGCATTTTTTCAGCAGTCTGCTTAAAATCCCCAGATACTAATGAGCTCAGGTTTGCATGTGGTGTGCACCTTTAACAGATACACAGTGCAACTCCATCTCTCTGATGTGTGTGCGCGCGCATGCATGCACGAGTGTGTGTGTGTGTGTGTGTGTGAAAGAGAGAGAGAGAGAGGGAGAGAGAGAGATTGAGAGTCCAAAGGGTGCTAAGTATAGTTTCCTTTCATATATACAATATCCACAGTAGTAACTTCAGCAACTGTTTTTGACTGACTGTCTTATAGGAACACTTTCCCTTAATTTATACAAAAAAGGCAGAGATAAATAGAGAAAGTTCATCCAAGGTGGCTGAATATTAGTGGCAACTGAACGAATTTAAACTTCAGAGCCTTAACTATTCATGTTCACAGAGGCAAAGAAGGAAGGGCTGAATGGACAATAAATAGGTGAGTTCAGGGAGAGCTCAGGCTTGTTCTGTTCCTTAATGGGCACTAGGGCTTGAAACAAGCAGAGGGGAGGAAAAGTTCAGATACAAGCTTAGATGTATTTCTAAAGATGGGCTTCTCTGATGTCCCTGCCAGGCTCTTTCCATAGCCTGATCAACACTTCCCTGAGAAAATCACATGGCAGCCCCCTGAAATGAGGCCTTTGTGCAACAGTGCCCTCTAGATGAGAGCCTAGCAGAGCCAGGCTATGCCTCAGCTGGGACCCAGACCTAGAGTTGGTATCCCAGGCTTCAGTGATGTGCACGATGCACGCCTACATTACCTCCTTACCTTTGTAATCACGCTTGGTTCCTGTGGACCTGGGTGCTGCCTCTTGGTGAACATGGAGCACAGGTAGGAAGGAGCGCCTGTCTAAAGACTGCTGTCTGGCCTCTGGCTTTTCGTCATCTTCCTTAGTGATATTACAACATTCAGGAGCTTGGGGTTTTTCCCACTTGGAATTAAATATACAAGTAGTTTCTGTGTCTAATTTCCTTCAGTCAGTTATGCCGTGTGGAGGTGAAATGGGGAAGAAAAAAACCATAGGAGAGAGGCCAGGAAGTTTATAAAAACCCTATTGTACACTCCAGGGGCAGGAGCCACCTTTTCGGAGCCTTTTTACTCTCCTGGGAAGACTCATAATGCAGTCTTATGAGTTTTGTTTGTTGTTATATTTTCCCCTTTATCCCTTCTTTCTCTCTGCCTCCTGAGTCACTTGTCTTTTTATATGCTTTGGCGGAGGTATATTGCTGACACAATAGCCTAGAGCAAGGAGGCACTGGAGCCACGTCTCTTCCAGGGTGTAATTACACACAGGGTGTATTTATAGCAATGGAGGTGCCAAAGTGGGGGCGGAGAAGAAAAGAAGGGGGCTCTGCCTTAGGAGAGTGGCTCCTTGAGGTAGCAATGCAGCCTCTGCAAGGACACGGCGTAGTGGTCAGAAGTGTTGCACACACGCCAGTCGTTGCTCAGGAAGACTGCACACAGCTGCTAAGTGCACTTGTCAGTGAAGGACATAATAGGGAAAAACCTACGTGTGTGCTTAGGTCCTCCATCCTTCCACATCAGAAGTTGTCTTACTAAGGACTGGTGGGATGGCTCAGTGGTAAAGTCACATACAAACCTGAGCTTGATCCCTGGGACCCACATGATGGGAGGGAGGAACAAACTTCAAGTTCTTCCCTGACCTCTACACATCTGCCATGGCACACACTCCTGCTCTGACCTCCACACATCTGCCATGGCACACACTTCTGCTCTGACCTCCACACATCTGCCATGGCACACACACCTGCTCTGACCTCCACACATCTGCCATAGCACACACGCCTGCTCTGAACTCCCGACATCTGCCATGGCACACACGCCTGCTCCCATGTACACATGTGTGCAAAAATAAAATGAATAAAACCATAGAAAGAAAAGCTTGTCACACCATGTTCCATGCAACCCTAGTGGTTCTGCAAGCCAGACTTGGAGACTGTTGTTAGGGTGCCAAAGCAGGCAGGGATAACTTCCTGGGTGAGAGCAAGGCTGCACTCTGGGCTGCTGCCCAAGCCCCAGAGAGATTCACTGTACTGTGACATATGTGTAGAAATTGCAAGTTCAATTTTATTTGAAGAAAACAGTTCACTTAGCTAAAAAGTTCAGCTGTGTCTGCTCTACAGGAGTTCTCCACCCTCATGTAATGATCATTTTTGTCACGGCCACTAGAATCCTCATTAAATACTGTTCCCACGCTCCGCAGCTCTGCTGCACAGGTAAACACTCATCCTTCCCTCTTTTGGGCTCCTGGCGATGGATTGGGATCTCTCTGCTTCTGGGTGTGACAAAGTCCACTTTTCTCAGCCACCATCAGACACTCTATAAGTCTTCTTTGGTGCTGTCTTTGAGCTGGTTAGGACCCTTTTGCATTACCCTCCACCTCCTGGAAGGTAACCCCAAACACACAAGTATACACACACACACACTTCCAGCCTTGCTGACTTACAGTTAATCAATAAAAATGTTGTACATTTGAGGTATAAAATATAATGTGTTTACATTTATACCTGTCATCTCACATAGTTAGCATATGTGGGTGTGTGTTTGCTCATGTGTGCTTGTGTACGTGTGTGTGAGTGTATGTGTGTGTGCATGGCGGTACCTCCCCACCATGTGTCTGTGTTTGTGTGTGTGTATAAAGCAATATTATAATTTATAAATACTAGGTGCTCAATAGCTGTCTAGACCTTATTAGAATTTATTCATCCCCCCATATCTTCAACATTGTTCCTTCTGACCACCACCACCACATCCCACACACAAGTGTACCCAGAGCCCTGCCTATCTCCTGTGCTATCTTTTTCTATGAGATACAGTGTTTTCAATTCTACATAAAAAAGTGATCAGTCTTTATTTGCTTTTCTATGCTGGCTTATTTCACTTAGTATTGTCTTCCATATATTTATCCATGTCTTACTCTACAAAGTTTTCTTTTGAAATAATGAATATTACACTGTGTATGTGTATGTATTCTTATTTTTTCAACTTAAAGTGGGAAAAGAACCTGAATATACATTTCTTAAATTGCTAGGCAGTTAGGCAGTTTCAGAGCACTGGCTGCTCTTCCAGAGACCCCAGGTTCTATTCCTAGCATCCCCATAGTGGCTCACAACCATCTGAAGTCCCAGGGGATTAGATGATCTCTTGCGGACTTCATGGGACATGAAGGACATCATGGCCTTCACTGAACCCATAAAGTATACAGAGACATACATGCAGGTAATACATTCTTACACATAAAGTAAAAATAAATAAATATTTTTAAAAATGTAAAATCCTCATCATGTATATCATTTTATACTCACTGCAGTGTCTATTACCAAATGAGCAAGGTGGTGAGAGTCGGTTACGATGCGGAGAAAAGAATCCTTTCCTACTGTTGATAGGAAGGTAATAAACTCAGAGCCATCATGGACAAAGAGTATGGATTATTCTCAAAGTGGAAGAACATAATTATCATAAGATACAGCACTTTCACTGTGTGGAAGGAGAAGACAAAGGGAATGAAATTGCGAAGAGAAGCTGTGCTAACATCTTCACTGCAGCATTATTTACAACAACACAAAACAGAGAATCAACCTAGACGCTCATTGACACATAAGTGAGTTTAAAACGGAATAGAGGGCCTGGAAGATGGGTCTGCTGCTAAGGCATTTGCTGTCAAGCCTGAGTGTGATCACTGGGACCCACATGGTGGAGAGAACTGACCCCTGCAATATGTTCTCTGGCATACATACACACCTGTGCTGTCACACACACACACACACACACACACACACACACACACACACACACACCTGTGAGTACAAAGTTAGCAAATGCAAAAAAAAATTATAAGACGTTTTTCTTTTAAAATTGTAAGAAATAAAAATGCGCTGGGTGGTGATGGTCCATGCCTTTAATCCCAGCTCTTGGAATGGGAGACAGAGGCAGGTGGATCTCTTTGAGTTCCAGGCCAGCATGGTCTACAGAGTGAGTTCCAGAATAGTCAGAGAAATCCTGTCTCAAAAACCAAAAACAGCAATATATATAATATATAGGAACACATGTATATGCATATCGTCTATTCTGTTAGTCTATCTATTTTTCATATTGTACTATTCTGTTTAGGACAGGTTTAAAGCACATCTTGAAATTAGGTTATCTGATTCTTCCTTCTTCATTATTTTTGCTTATTTTGGTTATTTCGGGGGACTTCTGAATATTTTTTTCATGTCTACGAAAAGGTCACTGAAGTTTTGATAGGGATCACACAAACTATATTGATTACTTTTGGTAGCCCAAACATTTTAACACTATTATTTTTTTCTAATCCATTATCATAGAAAACTGCATTTGTGCATTTATTCTTCATTTTTTCTTTAACATTTTATACTTTAATGTGCAGATCTAACACCTAATTGGTTAAACTTATTTTTCAGATTTTACAAATCATTGTGTGGGGGGGGCACTTATGTCCTATGAAGTACTTATGGACTACAAAGGATACCTGTTGAGAGTTGGTTCTCTCCTGCCACCTTGTGGGATCTTGGGATTGAACTCAGGTCATCTGGTCTGTGCACAAATGCCTGGACCTGATGAACCATCTTAGAAGCTGCAGGTTATAAAATGTCTCATGTTATTATGACTTGGATGATTTTGAGCTACTTCCTGGTTTCATTTTCCAGCCATAGGTGTATTCACAACCAGACTTCTCAAACTGGCATATATTGGTTCATTTTCTATCTTTCCTCCTATTACTATTGCCTAGTTGTCTGAAACTACACTTGATCTGATTTAAAAAGTTTTAAATTTGCAGAGCTTTACTTTGTGTCCTAACATTTGAAACTGTTTGGAGTGTGGTTGAAAGGAGTTCTGCTGCTGTTAGGTGCAGCAGTCTCTATGTGTGTCTGTTTGGTCTGATGGCTCTTTGGAGTGGACTGTGTGTGCTGTTACTTTAAGGATTTTATGTCTGATGATCTTCCCATTGTTGAATGTGTGGTATTAAGCTTATTTACAGGTATGGTATTCCACTTTTCTTTGTTCTATTAACTTCAACTTTATATGTTTGGATGGTCCGATGCTAAGTAAGCATGGTTAAATTTGTTATATCATCTTTATGGCTTTATCCCTGTATCATTACATAATGGTTTCTGTTATGTCACTGGGTTGTTTTTACTTAAGCTACTGATAAATTCCTCAGCAGAAACATTGCTTGTTACAGAGATAATGGCATGATATATTCTAAGAGGGGGAATAAATTATGCCAAACAAAAGTACCAGACAGCAAAAACTGTCCTTCATAAGTGAAGGACAGATAAAACTTCCACAGATGGATAAAGTGAGAGGAATTTCCACTATTAGACAGTCAGATTCATAATTCTCTGCTACTGGAAGGTGGGTGGAAGGTCACTGTGTCTCTAGTATGAAAGATAAAAGAAAAATTATTAACAATAACTATAGCTATGATAATTGGTTAATGTATAAGTAATAAAGAAAAGATGTGAGTGGTAACATCAATAACTAAATATGGGGTAGGAGACTTGGAGGCATGTAGAGATTCTGAGATAGGCCCACTGGCAGGAATTAGCAGTGAAATTGCTGTTGGAGTTCTGTGGCTGGCCCAATGCCAACTCAACAATAAGACACAAAGGTCTCAAGTTTGAATCCATAAGGCTTGGCCCTCTGCCAGTATCCGCTGAGGCAAAGATAGTACCTACATCCTGGAGGACATACTTAAGGGCCCCTAAGATCGGTAGTCTAGAGTCTGGGCTCGAGGGTCTGGCATGCAGACTAGAGCACACTGGAGTCTAGTTTGGAAGAAGTGCCATAAGTTAACACAGTCTTTAACAGCCTGTGCCCTCTCCTTCCTACTCATTCCCCTCATTGCACCCCAGCCTCCTCATGACACTCTTCATTATTACATTTGGAATTTTGATTCACACACTAATTAGACAAATTAGTTATGGATCAACTATGGCATGCCAAGCATTCTGTTTATTCTGAATAAGAGATGCAGTAAGGCTGCCCTCATGGAGCTTGTAGTCTACATAAGAGCATGAGACACGGAGCAATAAACACACATCTTGTAGCTAGAGGTAGAAAAAAATAAAGCCTGAATCATATGGCTATTGTGTGAAGGAGTCTTCAGGCGGATATCCTTTAAGGAGCATTCTGAATGGTGGGAATCAAGAATAGTATCTGAAGGAACTAGTATTCTAGAAAGATTAGCATGTCAAGTTAAGGACACCGATGGGGTCATTACCAAGGTTTAAGACTGAAGTGTATTAAATAGAGAACTATGGAAAGGTTATAAGGAAGTATATAGTGTGGTCTAAATTCTACTTTACAAAGATTCCCTTTGCACAGACTTCAGAAAGTGGGAGGGAAAGAGAAGGCTGCATACAAACCATAGTATTTCCACAGAGTGAAATTACCACTGCTCTACAGTTAGAAGCAGGAAGACCTCGCCACAGTGCTTTCCCACATTCTCTCACTGTTGATTTCAGAAAACAGAAGTGTGGGCTTAAGGATGAAGGGTAAATAGAAAAGGGGGAAGACTCTTCTTAGTGTCTTGTCAAAAGTTTTGCTAAGATAAAATTGTGGTCAGTAAGCAATAATATTGTCCAAAAAGGGCAGGAGGTTTGTTTATTAGACAAGAAACTGGTAATGGGGGAATTACCGTGTGCGTACCTGAGATTCCAAAGAGAAGTTATTAATCTGTGAAGAAAAGAATTCACTGTGGCCCAACAGAGCAAACTAAAGTATGGGGAACTAGCCATGTGCCCTGATGCTCATTCTAAAAACATCTAAAGCCCATAGTCAAATAGCAAAATGGCCCCCAGATTCATTTTTCATGGGATTCAGGTACCCAAAATGAGAAGGCATAATCTCTCCTGAACCCTACCTCAAGACCCACCTCCAAATAAACAGTAGAAGACAATGCCATTTTCTGCTGCTCAAATAGCTCCATGGAGTTCACAAGTGTGAGTTCCGGGGATACTTCAAGATCATCAAGTCTATACAGAAGCCATACACTGATGCCACTACTTTTCAGATGCCTTTCTCAAGCGGCAATGGCCAGCTGGCCAGCCTGTCTACCAGGACCCATTCTCCTACTGCTTCTGATGCATCACTGCCTGCCTGGCAAATCCCCCTGCCCCAGGGCACAGCCTAATTCCTGGATCCCCTGCTTCATCTGTCATGGTCAAGCTCCAGTGCATCAGCATTTTCCTCGTGCCTCTGTGCCAAAATAAAACCAGTGAAATAAAACACAATCATGTAGCATCAGGCCACAGGCTGCTTGTCTCAGCCTAAGTGACTTTGACACACAGGGAACAGAAGAGCAGAGCCAGCCCAGTTGAGAAGTAGCTAAGGTTCCAGAAACACAAGATGACACTGCTAGCCTAGGCCCAGCTGAGCCTAAAGTCCAGCTGGTGAGCGTACAGAAAAGCAAATGGGCTCTTCTTAAACTGTCTCCTTGGCACTTCTCTTGCCCCTGGACTGCTATATCTCCATATGAATCCGTGAGCCATTCCCATCTCTCCCACTGAAGTATGAGATCAGTACACTATCCTTAGCCTGAGGTGCCTGTTTAGATACTCCTGACTACCACACACAAAGTATACCTTGCAGGGTTTTTTTGTAACTCAGGTATAAGAAAGGCCTGTGCATGTGTCTTAAATCATGAAGGGAAGCATTCCATTTGCTATTGCTTCACTTTAATTCTCTTAAACAGTACCAGAAATGGGATTCATTTTGCAGTTATGGCTTCCTGATAACCATTACCATGCATTCTCAGACTGTGTTGAGCCCATGGTTAGGGCAGATTTTTTAGCCAGGTAGACAGTAATGCATCAGAATCAGTAGAAGCCTGGATTCTGGGAAGTAGGCTGGATGACTGGTTGCTAAAACTTGAGAGGGAGCATCTGAAAAGTAGGAGATACCAGCCCATGGTTCTGTCTGTCTAGATTCGATGATTCTTGAAATGTCATAAAGAATCTGACAGTTCTGATAAGAAAACAAATGTGTCGTTAGGAGTAGCATATACCGATCTAGTTTGACTCATTTTGTAATGTCACCTCATTCTCCTCTGGTGCTCAGTTCTTTCTTAGGTGAGGGCATGGATGAAGGAGCATCAGTATAAGGAAAGTAATCTGACATTCAGCTATGTCACTGAAGCTATAACATGAGATGCTAGATATGACCCTGCCACCATCTCTCCCCCAGTGATCGTGACCCTGGCATCCTCACGCATTGGACTCATCATCACCCCCACTTACAGATATTACACTTCTGTGCTCCAGACTCACGGCTACTTCTTTCAGAGCCCTTTGGTGATTCTGTTTTCCCCTTTCAAATACAAACTCTTAGATTTTCTGGGAGTTGGTCCCAGAGCCTGTCCTTTTCCTCTTCTTCAGAAAGCCCTCACTTTAATTTATCTACTCTAGACTACTCCCCAAAGAACCAAAATGTCTTTGAAAATCAAGCAGACACTTGAGACCCTGCTTGCGTTTCTCAAATCCAGAACTCTTCCGTTTCCCAAAGCAGCTTCCCTTCCCTCGGCAATCCATCTCAGCCAATAACACCACAGTAAGCCAAACTGTGAAGTCAAAGACTTTGTAGACATTCTTCATTCCCTGTCTCTTTCTCTACCACTTCTCTAAGCCATTACTGAGTTCTAAAGTTCTAGTTCAGAAATATACTTGGAACATCTAATTGTCTTCAAGACGTTCACCACTACTGTTTCAAAAATCATGCTCACCATCACCTCTTCCTCTGACTACTGCAATAATTTCCTAACTGGCTTCTGTCTCTAGACCGGCTGCTACCCAGCACACTCCAGAACTCTTAGTGTGGTAATTCAAATGTAATTAGCCCCCATAAGCTTGTAGGGAGTGGCACTATAAGGAGGTGTGGCCTTATTGGAGGGGGTGTGGCCTTGTTAGAGGACTTGTCACTGTTGGAGTGGATTTTGAGATTTCCTATGCTCAGGATACCACCCAGTGTCTCAGTAGACTTCCTATTGCCTTTAAGATGCAGCCCTTTCAGCTCAAGCACCATGTCTGCCTGTATGCCACCATGCCCCACCATGATGATAATAGACTGAACCTTTGAAACTCTTTGCCAGCTCCAATTAAATGTTTTCTTTATAAGAGTTGTCATGGTCACGGTGTCTCTTTGCAGCAATAGAAACCCTAACTAAGACATGTACTCTATACAATTCATAATTCACATAATTTCAGATAGCTACTTACATTTTTCCTGCTAACTTCCCATTTTAATTTGACATTAATTCAAACTGTCACCAAAGGCTTACAATGTTCTCTATTAATGAGTATTTCTGGGGTACCTCTTTTTCAACCCTCAAGGTCCTTCTCATTCTCTTAGAACTTTCTGTCGTTTCCTTCTAAAAGTAAGTTCTTATCATAAGTGAATATTAATTGTATATAATGGGTCTCATTTAAACATATACATGATATTATTTGATAATAGTTACCCCCATTACCCTCGGTCGTCCTCCTTCCACTCCTGTTTATTCCATCCCTCTTCCCAAATAATTCCATTTTCATGATTTTAAAAAAAATCTAGTATGGGACACATGTATAAGTTAATTCTGACGTTAGAAGATGCCATGGATTTAGAATTATAGCACCATCCTGAGTGACCACTTTAACCAAGAATCCTATTTTGAGAGTGAATACTTATTTTTCTGGTTGACACCCAAATTTTCAATCAAGTAGCTCCGAATTGTCCAAAAATCTGAAATCCCATGATGAAACAAGCCTAGGAACATGAAACAGCTATGTGTTCGAACCCTTAATGAGCTTTTTCTAACACAGCATCTGGGAAGGATTTACTGTTAATATGCCCCACTATTAACATGAGGCTCAGAGCATGAAATGCTCATCTATCTACACTGTAATACACTGGCTTTATGTTTATATTACTTTGTCTCATTTCATGTGTTTCTGTCTACATGTTCTTGTACCACATGTGTGCCTCTGGATGAACTTGCATGTGTGTATACATGTGTTTGGAAGCAAGAGGCCAGCATCAGCTGCTTTCTACAGTCTCTCTTTTTATTTTTGAGGTGGTCCTTTACCGAGCTCTGAGCTCACTGTGGGCTTCCCTGGCAAGTCAGTGAACCTCAAGGATCTATTTGTCTCTGTAACCCAAATGCTGATGTTATAGACACGTGCCTAGTGTCTATGAAGTTGGTGGGGAAGCTAAACATAGGTCTTCACCTTTGCAGGGTAAGTATTTTACCAACAAAGAGAACTCTCTAGCTCTTTCTCATCATTTGAAACCGTGACTACCATGTTCTCTGGGACTCATCTTCTTATCCTAGACCTCCACACCACAGGAAACAACTGACACCTTTCAAATCATTTGCTGTTAAGAGCGGCTTCCTTTTCTGCTTCTGTACGTGTTTTATAAAGAAAAAATTTTTAAAAAGGAAACTTTTTTTCACAACAGCATTAACATTCTGATAAAGTTAGAAAGAAAATAGGAAATTAATATTTAAATGTACCTAATACCAAGATTTTCTTAAATTCTAACACACCCTTGGTCTAGGAAGACCACACCAAGACAAGTCATTCTGGCCTTTGGATCCCATTCATTAGCGAAGGGAAGTGTTTATGTGGTCTCAACATAGGGATGATATAATGATTGCCTTTCCTCCCAGCAGGTCTCACCCCTTCTCAGGAAGACATCAGGGGTCAGCAGAAGTACAAACTCCCATTTGATGAGTCACTTTGGGAGAAAGCCAATCACAGCATGCAGATATTCTTCAGGGAATTGGTAAAAGGAAATGGTACCTTTCCTTTTGAGGACTAAGATCTAATCTAAGCCTGGTCTGATGCCATGGAAACCACCTGGTCTGTCTGGCATGGGATCCGGGGAAAGGCGGAACAGTATCCTCCAAAGGCAACCCTGTTCATCTCTCAGCAGGGTTCATGGGGAATCATCACTGCCAGATTTCTGAAGAACTCAGGTGAGGCCAGGGTCATGAATGGGACATTCTTGTTTTCTTATTATTAATTTTTATTCTTTTAAAGGCATTTTCTTATTATTGTTAACTTTTATTCTTTCTAAGGCATCCAGTCACAGTACAAAAATGTACTTTGAAGAGACATTTGAGAGTTGAAGCTCACAAGGTTTTGGTTCTCTCTAACCAAATGTATCTACTATGGTACCATTGGCTAGCCAGGGCCTACATATCCTGTCTTTCCTGATCCCAAGTGTCATTGCTGCCATCCTCAACATCAAGTCTACTAACACCAGCATCTCAAGTACCACTTTGTTACCAAAACTAACAGTAGTCACATTTCAAACGATTGAACATCAACAAGGCATTTTGATGTTTGGTTTCCATTTAATTCATATATCAAAAGTGATTGTCTTTAACAGTGAGAATTACACAGGTTTTGGTATAAACAATCCTCCTCCTTCCTTCACTGAAGTCTTATTCTCTTACCTGCTTCCACCAAGCAAGAGGTGGTTGCCATGCTAACCCTTTTGCAAATTGCTATAGTCTCTTCTAGTCTCAGCAGGTCGCTGTGACCTCTGCTTGAAAAATGAAAGCATAACAAAAGGAAAATTCTTTTCGCAAAGTCCCAGCCTCCAACATCCATCACTGCAGGGAAGGTAGCCAAATCTTAATACATGAGTATTCCATCCAACCAAGTAATATTTTTCAACTTCATGATAACATAAAAGGAGTTCACAGAGCACAGTCACACGCAGTTGCCCCATCTTTCTCTCCCGAAACCCAGAAGCACATTTTCCCTGGTCCAACAGGTCACAAAATAAAATTAAACAAAACAGTGCATAGAGGAGTTTAAAAGCCTAGAAAAATCATTTTCAATCATGAACTCAAAGAGTTAATGGTAGTGCGGACCCTGAAAGGGAGACAGTCAGTTTGAGATTCTTAAGCCATCTTCCTGATCCTGCCAGAAACCGACAAGCAGCAGCCAGGTACTAGTCTCCTGTTGCTGGCTTGGAAATTTTTCCAGGGGGTTTGTCAAGTGTAAACACCTTGTAGAGAGTCTGATCCTGGTTAAAGCAACACATGTCAGGAAAGCTGACTATAAATCTTACACAGGGTGGGGATTCCCTGACTGTCAGGTTTCTTTTTCACTTGAATTATAATAGAGAATGTGAAAATCCAGCCTGAATTTATGAGTAATGATCCTAAAATCCCTCTTTCTAGAATAAACTTAACATTACAGACCATGGCTGTTATTTAAGCTTTTGGTAACTGGCTTACTGGTTTCCTGAGGACCATCTCTGGGTACCAGTTTAGTTCACTGGGATGCTCTCTGAAGAGTGTAGAGAAGCTTTGTCTGTTCTTTCACGGGAAGAGGGAGCATGCATTTCAGCTGCTGAAACCTGTAGTAGAGTACAGGTGAAGTCAAATCATACTTCCTATTGGAAAACCCAGTGTCTGTCCTATGAAATGCCTTGCATTTTAAACATTAAAACAGGGAAAATTGATCCTACAAAAGATCACTTAAATTTGGAAGTCCGGTCAGGGATTACACCATCCCACAATTAATAAGATCATACCCACATTAAACACTTTGCATGTCTTGTCTCACCTAATTGCAACAGCATTCTTAAGCCACGGATAGTCATCCCTGTACTGCAGAAAGAACTAAAGAAAGGCTCAGAAACTTTTACAACTTCGCACAAAATATGTGTGAGAATGAAGATCTGTCTATTGAACTCCAGAGCTCATACTATCAGCTTCCATGCAATGCCACCAATGGGTCAAATAAAAGGAACACTGAGAGTCCTAAGTAAACCCAGCTTCCATGTATTGTGTATTGCAAACACGCGAGATCCTCAAATGTGTAGTGTTAAACAGTCACTGGGTTTCTGTGCTAAACCGGTGGAGTGTGTCTCTTCTTATTCCAAACACACCCAGAAGGGGCTTCCTCTTGTGCTGCTAGTCAGCTGGACAGACCCCCTAATTAACAACTCTGTGTCATTAGGAAGGATTACAAACTCCTGTCAGGAACACTGAGTTCTTACTCTCTTGTTCTTTGTTCTTGATTTAGTTAAGGAGGACAGTTGAACCATGAAGGAGACAGTCACAGAAAGAATTATGAAGACAATTCTCTTTCCGACCCTTAGCACTCTGCTGTCAGAGCCAAGGGCAAGACAGCAGGAGATCTTTAAGGGAGAAATAAAAAAGGGAACATAGGAAAGCTCTTTTTGTTTTCGTCTGCCTGTGTTGCTCTTGGTGGTGGTACTTCTGTGCTTTGAGACAGCTCTACTATATATTAAGATAATCTGGAGATTAAGTATGTAGAACAAGCCAGCCTCAAACATGTGATAATCCTCCTGCCTCATCATCCTAACTGTTGTGTTTATGAAGGTGAACCACTATACTTAGAAACCAAGACTTTCTTCACTAGAATTAGAAACACAAAGACATGTACCAAGTTGCCTAAACTCCTAAACCACAGGGACTTAAGTATTCTAAGAAATAATTGAGGATAATAATTTTGAGCCCACTGGATCATCTTCTGGTGTTTGGTATTAACAAGGAGATGTCCCTCTTTGTAGAAGATCTGGTGTAGTGTATTTCCTTGTCTACAACAAAGGCATTTTACAAGGTACGAGACATTGCCTAAAAGAAAAGTGGGAGACAGGCCAAAGTGTAGTAAAGACAATTTGGGGTCATTCAGACAATAGTTAGAGCCACTGTCGATTTACTTACAAAACCAAACCTTCATCTTTTCTCTTTGATTTTGCTTGCGCTTCTTCATGGTAGTCCCAAATGCTCCCGAGATTAGGAAACATTCCAAGTCATATCATTCGCTTTGTCCTGCTGCTTCTTCTGTAGTCTACATTCCCTGAAAAGGCAGTGACAACTTCACAATCCTTCTATCAACAGAGCTCCATCCGGACGCTTCCCAGCACCACCCAGTATGGTAGAGGCCAGTGTCAACTTCACACAAGGAAGGATTCCACTGTACTCTAGACCTGGAAGCAAGATCCAAGATTATCTTGCAGCCCGTTGCTTTACTTGGCCTCTACCTATCACATAAAGAAAGGGTCCAACAATTGTCCTCTTTTCTATCAAGGCCTGGGTCACCTATACCACCCAACCCAAGCAACAGTAGAGGAGTTACATGCAATGAGATTGCTTTTCTTCTGATACTCCATTATTCCACATCTCATAAGTGAACCATGAAAGGAAGTAGTGAGTTCAGCATGAGTTATTTCACTCAATCTCTACAAACCACCGAACTTCTATTTATGGGAGGTAGTGAATCTCACTCAGGGCGAGATATTAGCACTTCCTATTCAAGTGGTTTTGGCACCTAGAGAATTGTATAGAGTATCACGGAGCTGTATGCCACACACTGGTTGATTATAGTTTCAATGCAGTTGATTCTCCCGATGATGATTCAAGAGAAGTAAATTATGGGTGCCTCTACTTTTGCTAGAATACAGCAAAAGTAGAGGCACCCATAAAAAGCATGTCACTGTTTTCAATAAAGTGGGGGCCCTAGCAGGAAATGTATTTTACAGAAAGTAAAGGTCTCATATCACAGGATGAAGTGGGGAAGGGAGAAAAAGAGAATGCATTTTATGACCTTTGTAATCTTGTTTTTCCTTCCCTCATTGATAAGGCACTAAGCCGTGCAACTTGGGTTATAAATTTTTTATACCTTCCAGGGGGCAAAGTGTTAAGACATTCTTTATGAATGAAATTTTGTTATAGCCATTGATACTTGGAAGCCATTTATCATCAGTACAAATCAAGTAGTTATAACACAGGTTGGGAATGTATACAAGAAATAAATACCACATAATAACAAAAAATTAAAAATATAGACATTGAAATAATTTCATTAATCATTACTGGACTCTAAGTCAAAGAACTCAAACTATACAATGTTATATTTGTTAAACTGAAACAATTTTCATAATGTTCTTGTGAAATATCAAAGAGCTGACTTTGGATGGAAAGTGTGCATTCCAGAGTTAATCTATATATACTTAAGTATTTGTGGAACAAATTACATTGTTTCTAGATTAGCTTTTGAGTAATAAAAGAAAAAATAAAAGAATAGCAAAATGCCCACAAAAGCATCAATAATTATTAAATTTAGTTAGCACAAAAGTTAATCATGCTATTCTCTCTAATTTTATATGTATTTTAGAATTCTATTCTATCTTATAAATTATTTAAAGTTATACCAAGAAAATAAGAAAAAGCAATGAGTATAGAATAGGATGAGAGTCAGCAACAGTGGGAAAACTTCAGTAGTGGTAAAGTTATTGAAAAGGAGTAAAGTTACTATTAATCTAAAAGCGTTATAGTTTAATTCTCAACTATTTGTATTTGGTGTGAGTTGTGTGTCCTTGAGAATGAAGTTTATCTTTCCTGGGGGTCACAGCATGAAGCAGTCACATCAAGGAGCAGTCTGTAAATTCAGGAACAGCTGACCAGTATATTTTCCATACACATCTGTATGGAGTGAGTTCGAGTCTACCTTCCACTGACATTGTTTTCTGTTTAAATAAATGAAGAAGAAAATGCCAAGAAAAAACTAGGGCATCTAAGGTAGACACTGGTGCCCAAGAGCAAACAACTCCAGAATGTAGCACCTTTTCTTAATTTATTTTTTTCAGTATCAGGGTATAAGTTCTTATGTTGAGTTAATCAATCTGGAGTGGAACTTCATGCAGGGTAGGTGATGAGGACCTAGTGCCATTCTTCTATGTAGAACTAGTCCAGTTTGACCAGGGACATTTTTTGAAAATGCTATCTTTTCACCAGTGTATGCCATTGGTCTCTGGTGAAGAAATCAAGTCCTTACTTCTATTCCTTTGGTAAGTGGGTCTGTTTTTTTGTTGTTGTTGTTGTTGATGATGATGATGATGTCACTCTGTTTTTCTTACTATAGATCTGTGGTAAAACTTGAAATCTGGGATGGTGACACCTACAGCAGTTTTTTGGGGGGTTGTTTTGTTTTATTTTTACTGTTCAGGGTATTGTTTGTTTCCACATAAAACATAACAATATTTTTTTCAACATCCTTGAATAATTGCACTGAAATTTTTGATGGGAATTGCATTGAATCTGAGGATTGCTTTTAGGAAGATGGCCATTTTCACAATGTGAATCCTACCAATCCATGAACATTGGAAGATCTTTTCATCCTCTGGTGTCTTTATTTATTCACTGTCTTAAAATGTTTATTGTATAAAATTTTCATGTAAATGTATTTCAAGATACTTTAACTTTGAGCAATATCTGAGAAATTCTTCATGCAATATTTTTGAGATCATTAACCGAGTCTCCTAACCTCTCTCATAACCACCTTGCTAATCTCTTATCCCTCACCAAAATTTGAGTTTTCCTCTTCTTTTTATCTCTCGTTTTGTGCGTGTTGCTGACTCATCTTCAGAGTGGAGTCGGTCCTAGCAAATATTACAGGCAGTTTCATTGCTTTTAGTTCCACAACTTGTTGTTAAGACCGCACTGGTTGGTGAAATAGAGCTAGGACTCACCAGAGACTATGAATAAATGGAGCTGGTATTCAACTGAAAACTTTCCTTCTAAAACTAGGGTTCCTGATACTGAAAGGTACGATAAACACTGCCAGAGGAGAAAAGTAACCATCAATCTCCTCCAACTGTGAACCTTTTGAGCTACAATAACAAAATTCCTGCACTATATACACGGTGGCAAAAAAGTCAGATTTTGAGGAACAACACCCAGTAATTGTTCTCTGACTTCCACATGCATGTGCCATGCATGTGCGCACACTCACACACACGAACATACAAAAACATTCAAACACTCACCTCTCTCTCTCTCTCTCTGTATTGTGAACATGTTTGTGTGAGTATGTGAACACATGTACATGCAGATCAATGTCTAATGTTTTCTTCAACCACTCTTCACTTTGAATTTTGAGACAGGGTCTCTCACTGTACCTGATGCTCACTAATTGGACAGGATGGCTGGCCAATGTGCTCCTGAGAACTGCCAATGACTGCTTCTCACTCCAACTCTGCGGTTACAGACGCACACTACAACCCTTACATGGGTGTGAGAGAGCTAAACACAGGTCCTCATGGATGATTGGCAGGCACTTTATGTCTGGAACCATATCTCTAGCCCACCATTCTGTCTACTAGCACTTTTTGTCCATATTATGGTGGCCTTCTGCTCTTACAGGAAGATTTGCCCCAAGATGCAACTCATTATCATTTACATTCAACTTTTCAAAATTGCAAATTAATTTTATCCTTTTGTATCACTTCATGTGTCTTTCTAATGAATGTCTAAAGGGCTGTTTACAATTTTTTTCCATTCACATTGGGGAGAAGGACATGAAAATTATAAGGAATAGAATTTTCCTAGTATAAAATAGATAACTACATCAGTGTCTGGGAGCTGATCAACAGAATATTATTCCCTTTTACACCCTTCCTGCCACATTAAAAAATTTAGGCCTACGAAGTCAACTATCACAAGTCCTCAAGACCTTCAGACCAAAACCATAAATACATTTTCACCACGAAAAAGCAATCACAAAAGATCAGCGGGTCTTCCCTGTTTCTGGGAAAGTGAGTTTTATCAATAATATGATTTGATAACTATTTTCTAAACACTAACCCATTTTCTGTTTTGTTCCACATACTAAGCTATGATAAAATTGTAGGATTCAAAGACTGCATTTAAGGAATTTCCAAACAAACCTTTGAAAACAAGCATGAACAGTAAAATTTTAAGCAGTCTAGAATTCAGAGCTCACAGAAATTGCTGCAACTATTGTAATTGTTGAAACTGACCAGGGCATCCCATAATCACTGTAGTTCATTTTGCAGATTGATAAGTGAGCACAGCCAAAGTCTGTAATAGATACTGATACTTCCTTAGAGGAGGAAGGCAGATGGCATCAAAGGCTTTCACATTTCATGTCAATTTATTCCATGACTAACTGGAAGCACAACCGTGACTTGTATAAATACATATTCTTCCTGGTAAGGATGAATCTTGAACCCTGCTGAGTTGGACACTTTCTAGACATCTGAAATCATGACAATAGCCTCTCAGGCTTCTCTTCTGTTTTCTACTCTAACTTGGGAATCACAGCTAGAACATGACTGATCTGCTGTACGAGGCATTATACTCTAGCAAACACAGACTCTTCATCCATGTTGTTGATATCAATATTACATAAGCTATAATTATTAGGCAGAGCAAGGGAGCAATTGAGTATACTTAGAATGGTCTGGAATGAAAGCTTCTCAGTTCTAAAATAAAGGTGACTTTTAGAACTGGGTTTGAAGGAAAGAACAGGAATAACAGATGTCAAGATAGAGAGGAAACAAGAAAGGACATGGGTTAAAATGGTGACCATAGATATGGGAAAGTTGATGGGCAAGGGTGGGTGGACCTGGAAGCCTGGCCATGACCTGATAATGGAGGAAAATCAACAAACCCGTCCTGAAATCTGGCTCCCAGATGCCCTTCCTGCTACATATCGTCTAGGTGTAATTTACTTAGGTCTATAGAGTTGACAGTTACAGCCAAGAAAAAGTCATCATCTAGGCTTGAATTCTGTCTTGTGTTCTGTAAGTACTCTTTTTTTCCATCCAAGTCTTTGAAATATCATTTCCTTTGGCAAGGTATTTTTTTTCCAATAGGAAACTAGCTGGTGTATTTTTTGGTACTCCCTTGAACCTTGTCAAAATAACTGGGTGGAATTACAGATGTTGATTAATATTTTGTGCATGTATTGATCCTCTTTTCCATTTCCTCAGGCTTCTCCAGAGTAATTTTTGTTACAGAAAAGACACCACAAATTCTAGGTTTTCAGGTTTTCAGGAGGACAGGTGTAGGGCCCAGGTCTACCCTTGTTCCTGGGGTTCATCTTAAGGACAGTTTCTGGTCAGCTAACTAAAACATTCTATTTGTTCCTGTGCTCCCTCTGCCCGCCCTCCCCGGTGATTAGCTGTAGGGCATTGTTTACTCCATCTTTGGTGTGGTAATTTCCCACCTGCCTGGGCTGGGCGGAAATCCTTATGCAGCAGCAAGGTATATAAGGATTTCCCCAAGGTTAAATAAACGGCATTCCGCTGATCTCCTTTCGAATGACCCAGGTCTCCTGTGTGTTCTTTCAATCTCCAGGCTCTTGCCCGGCTCGCATAGGGTACAGTGGCACGCGAACTGTACTGAGGGGGTAACACGGAAACGGGTGTTACAGACAGGTGACATACCCCTGGATGTGCTGATCCATGGGTGGCTGTAGTTGCGAATTGCTCAGTGAGCCTAGACCTGAAACATTTTCCTATTCGTTACTTTAGATTCAGCGTATGCCAACTAGCTCTCAAACATCCCCAGAGTGCACAGATGAGGTAGGAAGAAGGGCTGGGAAGTGGGCAGCAAACCTCTCACATCGTTAACTTGGAAAAAACTTTTCTTCCTTGTATTTTTGGACCACTAAATACCCCTAAAGAGTCCTGTTAATTACTCAGAGTGTCTCTTCTTTTCAGTGTTCAAAGCTTCAAAGGTATATATTGGTCTGGTCCATGTTTATGCCATTCTTTGCACATTCACAGTCTGTTTATAAATGAAAGAAACAAAATGGAAGAAGTCAAGGAAATTATCTCATCAGCCCCTTAGCCTACAGAATGTTCCGGATCTCAGAGACTTTGGGCCACCCAGTGACACTTATGCAAGTTAAAGATCTCTGCTTAGATTAACCTTAATCTATATGATTTATGTTATTGTGTATAAATAAATATAATGAACTATGGGAAGCTGAGCAAGTCTTGAGTGAATGTGTAGAGAGCAAATGAAGTTATGAGTGAATGTGTATTGTTGAACACAGCCATAGCAAAGACCCAGGGGCTCAGACCTCCTACACATATATCAGTCAGGTTCAGAGGGGTGGCAAAGTCTGGGTGCAAATATTGTCAGTGTACACAACTACATGTGCTTGTGAACAATTGGCCACTGGGTGAGAAAACTAGCAACTGCAACTTCCTAGTTCCTGGGTGATTGAAACTTGCGAGGCCTGCTGCTGAGAGTAGCCAATTCCTCCTGCTGTGCTGCAAATGACAAAGGTACTGAGGTTCTGTATTGCTGTGTGACTGATACTGCTCCAACAGAGCACGTACAGCCTTACTCAAGAACTTCTGTCTACGTGTCTGTGTGTCTGTCCTTCCTAAATTCCCTCACTGCTTCTAGGCAGGTTCTCAGAAGCACAGAACTCAGCATGGAACAAAGTGTACAGATAATCCATTAACTGTGCTTTGTCTTTTACCTTAGAAATAGTCTAAGAAGTCAAAACAAGAATTTCAATATTGGAAGCTTTGTCTGTGGACCACACAAGACTGTTAAAAAATCTATTTCTCTTTTATCTTAAACTTATGTTATCTAAAGCACACACACACACACACACACACACACACACACACACACACACAAACACACAGAAACCAACAGACAAAAATAAAAGTAGCCAGTCAGGGACCAACTCTTCCCTCCTAGGGGTTGGCTTACTCTAAAATAGTATCCTGCATGGCCTATTTGCCCTACTGACACTTCGGGGTTCGTAACTTTTTGCTGTGAGGGCTGTACTATGCCTTCTGGAATACTTGTGAATTTCCCTGGCTTCTACTGACTAGATGCCAATAGTAAAGCCACATCCTTTCTACTTAAGATTATCATGCTGCTGCAGTTAGGGAAATGAAAGCTGACTGCAGATACTATCGAATGTCCCAGAGGGATAAATTTGCTCCCTTCACTCCACAGATCCACTAGTCAAGGATACAAAATGAATGTGGAGGTTATTCTAACAGTCTTCCAAGAACTTCTCAAAAACAATTCTGCTGCACACTCTCTACCTCCAAGCCCTGCTAATATGACTGTAATTTTTTCCCTGAGCTCCACCAAAGGGGATAACATACAGCCTCTTTTTCATAATGTCTTCACAAGTAACAGAGGGTGGTGGAGTCTCATAGGAAAGCACCATTAAGGTTGCCTAGCAGAAGCTGCTCATTAAACTGGTCTGATCAGTTTGATCTATTCCACGTGTGATGGATAACTACCTATATAGTAAGCATCCAGTGTTCCCAACTGATATATGTAGTTGAATAATGAGCTATAATGAAATAAAACAGTCACAACAAAATTCCCAGAAGCAGGTCTAGGTACAGGAAAATATTAGAGGAATACTGCATAGGTGTTATAATTAAGTGTCATGGACAGATATGATGTTTGGACAAAGTATAATGAAAAACACAATATTTGAAGTTTCTGTAGTATGCTGGAAAACATGTTCTAATCCCTGGAACATACAAAAGCTATCTTCTGCAGCCATCTATAGATATATGTAGGTTGAGGCTCTTGAGATAAGGAAAGTCTTCTGAATGGCTTAAGTGGGCCTGAAATGGTACCACAACGTCCTTGTGAGAGGCAGAGGAAAATCTGATAGCTCACAAAAGATGGAGGAAGCATAATTAGGGAAAGATGTTATACTAGAGGAACAGCCATGAGAGGAAGGGCAGAAGAAATGCAGTTAAGAAACTGGAAAGTGTGTGTCATGGCTGCACCTCAGAGACTCCAAAGGGAGCACAGCTCTGTCGGCACTCCAGTTGATTGATGCACGTTGAGGTCTCTGGTCTCTAGAACAACAAGAACAATGATACTCTACAAGTTTTTTTAACCTTTTGTTTTTTATTTTTTTAAGAATTTCCCTTTTCAAAATTTTATTTTTGAGACTATATATTATAGTCTCAATTACAACATTTCTACCTCACTCTATTTCCCCAAAACCCTTCAACATAACCCTCCCTGTTCTGCCTCAAACTCATGGCCTATTTATCACTAATTGTTAGTACGTGCATATATGTGCATTCATATATATATATATATATATGTATTCATAAATATTTATGTTTGTAATACTGTTTAAAGGAATCAATCTACTTTCAAACTCTCTCCTGATAATATAATATTAATTATACGGAAAGAAGTTTACGTGTGAGAAGTGTGGACCTTGGAAGATAGAGTCCTGAACAAGTGATCGCAGTTAAGATCACTGATAATAAAATATGCTGGAACATTATGTACTTCCTGCTAGAATACAATGAGAAGACATGAAATCGTTTCTCAAATTATGAGCAAAAAAGAAAACAGCACTTTTCAAAAAAATGTGAAGAACATTTTACAAAATAATTGCAATATGTTGTGCAAAATTGTCAAAATTTATAAACCAAAGAAAGATTAGGAAACTAACTCAGATTAGAGAAAACTGAGAAGAAATAATATTGTGATGTGGATTCTTAGAATATACTTGGAACTGGAGAAAGATCTTTGTATATTTACTGTTACCTAACAAATAATGTTTGGTTTAGAGGCCTAAAACAATATCCTCTGATGTAGGTGTGTCTTCTGTCTATGTGTTACTTTCATTGGTCAAATAAAGAGACTGCCTTGGCCT